>JAXIVD010002080.1:2500-67858 GCA_036785275.1 Cancer borealis
TGAAGAAGCCGCGCAGGACACTCCCAGGGTAGTAAGAAAGGCATGATGGAATAATGACTGTAATTTTTCATCAACAGGAGTGTTTGTCCTGCTGCTCCGCCACTCCCGCGCGTCCATTATTTGCAATTTGATCTTAGAGGATACAGCGAGAGCGTCATTGTGCGGCAGTAAGGGATGAAATGGCCCTCAACTCGGCCAAACATTCACTCTAACGACAAAGCAACTCTCCGCAATAAGAGGGTGACAAGAACTGCAAGGGTGGCGTCTCCTGTTACCCAGCCCTCAGCCTCCTCCCTCCACGTGACCCTGAAGGAGGAGCACCACATGGGGGAAGGGGAGGGCGTGAAATGCTTTGGTCCCTTTGAAGGACAAGTGCTGATAAGCCGCAAGGCAGTGCTTTCATTTTTTTTTTTTCCTTCGTGTATGCAGTCTGAGTGTGTGAGTCTCATGAATACATAATTATATCAAGGGCTTCAAGAACCTCAAGAAGTAAGTACGTGGGTTTTTTTTTAAGTAAGTCGTGTGTAGTAACCACCGTCTTCACACTGCATGAGGGGCATTCTGTGCATTAACTTAGGCTTACAGGAGGCTGGACGGTGCATATGTCTGGCCAATCCGAGGCTCCTTGTGCCACCCAAACAAACAACTCGCGAGGCCACGGCAACGGTGACCCCCAACTAGAGGTCATACAAGTGCCAGTGTCTTGTCTCCTGCCACACCCACTACGAAGGACCTCAGAATCCTTTCTCCCCCCCCCTCTCTCTCTCTCTCTCTCTCTCTCTCTCTCTCTCTCTCTCTCTCTCTCTCTCTCTCTCTCTCTCTCTCTCTCTCTCTCTCTCTCTCTCTTTTCTCCTTGAGATCTCGCTCGTGACTCCAACACTCATAGTGACTTAACACCTTAATGCCGCAGCACCACAAGGGTCACAACACCCACACCAACCCACGTGACTTTGATCCTTGTTGTGGGGTGGGGATGGGTGCGGGGTGGGGCGGGGCGAGGCGGGGTGGGGTGGGGCGGGGTGGGGTGGGGCGGGGCGGGGCGGGGCAAGGCAGCACAAGGAGCCACTGTAACACAACGTGGCCTGTGTTAGGGTCACCAGACGCTTCGTGTAAATATAAAACCTTATGCGTTATACTTTTTTATAATTTCTTCGCGGGGAACGTACTCGAGGCGACGCACAATGGAGGAACAGTCTGCCCGGAGGAGAAAGTTGTAACGTGAACCCGAAAAATGGGCGTCAAGACATCTGTTGAAGTGTGATGACGGAGCAATGTAAACATGGATAGTTCCGGGGTGTGTTGACCGTGCGGTGACGACACACAGCGGACGTCGCCTGTTTGGGGTTACTTATCTTTAAAAATGTAGGAAAGGTTGGCAACGTTACCGTAATTACACTGTTATCTTCCCTGTCTGTCGGGTGTCTGTCTATCATCTCAGCTGGTGTGCATCTGTTGTTCTCAAGTGGATATTATATTCCTACAACTTACTAACTGGTCTGTGTTATGCATCAAGTGGCTTTAACAACCTTGCTTGCGTGCACACCTTCAATCCATCCACTACTCCGCTGAGCTGTCTGTCGCTGGGTGTGGGCACGGTCTTAAGGTGGGAATTGGCGTGAAACTCTGGTAAATGCGCTGATTCGTTGGCCTCCAAGACACGTGTGCCGCTGAGGACTCGAGCGGGAATGCGTGAGCCTCGCTTTGATAAGGTTAACATGACGCTCGCCTTTGGGACGCGGCACACGCCCAGGGAACGCCGCCAGGCTAAAGAAACAACGACTCAAGGCGGGGAATTACTGGGGTAAAGGAACTGAGTAGAGACGCACTTGTTTGCTTGACCCGGAGAGAAATCTCGAGACGGGGAGTTGCTGGGGTAAAGGAACGGAATCGAGGCGCAGTTATTGAGCCGAAGAAATGAGGACACGATGAGTCACTTGAGTACAAGAAACAAGCTAAGGAGAGTTATTGAACCAAACTGAGGAGAGTTATTGAACCAAACTGAGGAGAGTTATTGAACCAAACGAAGCGCCAGGCAAAGATTTATGGAGCTAAAGAATAGACACGATACACAATCATTGGTCTGAATAGCACCAATTGAGAGGAAGACTTGCTCAGTTAAAGGAATTGATTGAAACTGAATCTGTTTTACCAAAAGGAACCAACTTAAGGAAAAATTAAAGAATGATGAACATGAAGACAAACATGAAACACAACTTCATTTGGGGGCAAAGCATCAAAGAATTAGAAGATTAAATAAACGATAAACAAATATATGAAATGGAAACATAATGCAACTGGTGTGAAATCATTAGCATAATACCTTCGTAATATATGAATAAAACCAAATTATGTCCTACATCCTATCCTACCAGTCTATGCCTTTCAGCGGTAATGTAATGCTGCAAAGTTTCCTAAGTACACTCAGAAGATTTAGGAAATACGCTTACAAACAAAAATATGAAAACAAAAAAGATAACAACAGAACCTTAACAGCACTTCTAAGAAAAACGTAAGAATGTATTAATAATAGACTTGAAGAGTTTGTCATGTTTTCCTCTCTCTCTCTCTCTCTCTCTCTCTCTCTCTCTCTCTCTCTCTCTCTCTCTCTCTCTCTCTCTCTCTCTCTCTCTTATGTCGGCAAACCTGTCCATTAAGTAGTAAAGAGTAAAGTCTTTCTCCCCACGCCCGCTCCCACGCCTTGCCGCGCCCCATTACACTTACATCCACCCCCCACGCCCTCCCTAAATGACATCATCCCCTTAGACTCAGAAGCCTTGAGGTACAAAGCGTCCAGAAAGTCTCCTTGCCATCCGCCTCCACCAGCCACCCTGCGCGACGGACCCACCCAGCCTGTCAACACCCATCAAGTAGATAGAATAGTGCCCCCAAGAAACCAAACCAAGGCTACATTCGATCCAGTCCTATTTAAACGCATGAAAACGGAGACTCCAATGTTTGTGTTGTTTGTGATAGAACGGGGAGGCGAGGTGTTTATGTTGACTGTTGGGAGAGAAGAATAATAAAGTTTGTTTTTTAGTGGCTGTAAGGATCGTTGTAGCCTGGCAGCAGGTGCTCAATGTCGCCTAACTATAATACTTGGTCTTCGTTGCTTCAAAGCCTCTAGTATAGCAACGTAGTTATAGTGCATTGATTAACTCCTTCATTACTAAAGGGAAATTATCGTTATCTTCCCGAACTTAGACTTCACACAAATATAGACTAATTAAGACTGATTAAATGAAAATTGTTCCGTAAATAATATGCATTTAAACGACTCTAGGTTATAATAAGAAATATATGTAAAAAAGAGCAAATTTTTTTTCGAATATCAAAAAACAAATATGGAAAGAACTAAGAAGACTGGCACAGACGATTATTCCAAATATTATACATAGGCTGTTTCACTCAGCCGACACATCAATTATAATATCATCCCATTAAGAAAAAAATCAAAACATAAAAATAGGAAAAATCTCATGGTGGTTTATTACAGCCCAATTTTTTTCTTTTTGATACATGAATACGAACAAAAATAGTGAAATAAATAAGCAGACGACGACCTGACTTTGAGCGTGTGTCGCTGACAAGATGGAGGTTTGCAAGCAGCGTGTGTGTGTTGAGGATGTGTTAGTGAGGGGATAGTATTAGGGACGGAATCGTATAACTGATATATATATATATATATATATATATATATATATATATATATATATATATATATATATATATCATCACCATAATGATGAATAAATAATATAATAATAATGATGATGAATAGGAGGTGATCGTAAGGGTGTCAGTATGCAACAGTAAGAACGTGAGGTAAGGTTAGGCGCATTGCTAGACGTATGACTAAACAAGATCAAATATTATATACACTCGTTAATACTATATACTTTAATATTATACTACTATAGTAGTCTAGTATTAAAGTATATAGTATTAGTATAGCATAATAGTATAGTAGTATAGTATCAAAGTATATAGTATTAGCGAATGTATATATTTGGTCTTTAGTCACACGTCTAGCAATGCGTCTAACCTTACCTCACGTTCTTACTTTTGCATACTGATACCACACCCTTACCATCACCTCCTATTCATTATTATTATTATTATTATTATTATTATTGTATTTATTCATCATTATGGTGATATATATATATATATATATATATATATATATATATATATATATATATATATATATATATATATATATATGTGTGTGTGTGTGTGTGTGTGAAGTGCGTGCTAATGTATGGGTGACAGGTGGCGTAGATGCGTGAGATCGGTGAGGATAAGAAGTGGGCGTGTAGGGTAGAGTGAGGTGTGTGAGCGTGCGTGCGTGTGTGCGGGTATTGAGGCGTGGTGTAGCAGGCAGTACTCACCATAGTAGTCATCCGACCCTTGAGGCTTTGGTTTAGGCCCTGCTGTCGCGAGGGGCAAGACAACAGCGACGAGGAAGAGGAAACCTAGGAGGAAGGACAAGGTAGAGGGGAGCGGGAGAGGCCACCGGGTGGGGGCTGGAAGCCACCCCATGGTGCGGCGACCCTCGGGCAGGGCGGCGTCTGGTGCTGCAGCAGAAGACCCGTCAGACCCTTGGGACCCGTGTGCCCGCGGCAGCCAGCCAGTCCTAACTGAACCCGGGCCCCCACAGCACTCACCACCTCCTGCCCTCGACGCAAGACTGTCGCTGCCGCCCCAGCCTGCCCGCCCACACCCGCTGCCACCCCCGTACCCCGCAGCGCCCCTCCAGGTGACGAGCCCCCCCACTAACGGAAGCATGCCAGGCACTCTCCCTTCAGAACACACCCATGCAACACCACCAAATGTAACCTTGACGCCAACTCACCCACCCACCAATTCTTAACCATATATAATCTTACAAACTGGCCATTACACAAATACATTTTTTGCTTCCTTTCTTCTTAGGTAGTATTAAGACAGACCAAGTGTCTCCTGGGTGTAGTCTGCCGCCTACGTGTCACGCTGGCCAGGGTAATGTCTGAGTTGAACCAATACACAATGGATAAACAGACCACATTCTTGGCTTTCTTTACCCGTTGTCAGTTTAAGTATCACATGTAAAACAGAAATCCTCTTTTTTCCGAAGCAGTAATTTCCAATCTTTACCTCTGCAAGTGACTTAGGATAGATTGTATAATTGCAACGTGCGGTTCACAAACACTAATGGATATAACAGCTGTTCTGTCTCCAAAATGGCCAAAGTTCGTTATAGCAATCATCTACTTTCTTTTCTCATCGTCAGTTAAGTGTATTAAGGTTCATGCTTGTGTATGGTTGACACAAATAATAATTGTTTAACCTTTTCTCAATTCTAGACAAAACATAACTACTTCGGTTTTGGGTATATGAGAGCTATTTATGAACGCATTGACTTAACACAAGCCTCAACTTCACCCAGATATTCCTACTCGAACACTCACCCTCACATCACTGCACGTGGATCAACAATAAAAACAACAATCTCCTCTCGCCACTGTTATTGAAAGATACACTTACCAAAATATTTATTTAAATTCGCACTGAGTAGAACAAAAGACAGATACAACAACGAGCAACACCAGCGTGAGTAGTGAAAAATAAAAGCAACTCTCACCCTCCCCCTCCCTCCCTCCCAGCAAGCTAATGATCATAATGACACTTAGACCAACGGGAAATAACAGGCTTTAACCCGCCTCCCCAACACTGTTTTCCTTGTGGTGCAGCGGCCAGCAGTGCTACACATTACATATGTGTGTGTGTGTGTGTGTGTGTGTGTGTGTGTGTGTGTGTTTTAAATCTTTGAAACCTACTATCCCAAGATGAAATACATGATTTACTTGTGCAATTATAGTCAAATTAATACTGAGGAAAGACAGTTTTGCACACCTGGGTCCAGTCTAATACTGAGTTGCTGTTATAAGTATGATTGTACCAAACCCGTTAGTCTAGCAAATCAAAGTTAACTAAATAATAATGGAAACGTAAACAAAGAACCAAAGATAATAGATACATTTGACACATAATATATATAAAGTATAAATAATTAATCTCTACTGTTACTACAAACAATATTATAACTCAATTCAATGCCACCTAACTTTGCACCATCAAGCCTTCCTGAAACTCTTTGAAGTCATTAAAAACTAAAAGCAAAGTGAAAAAAAAAAAATTTAAATCACAATTGATCAAATCCACCATTAGGATATTATAGATATTCATAATTATTTCTGCGATTATTTTGACCAAACGGCCGTAGAATGGAAAAAGCTAAAAGCCCTTTGTGCAATTCCTGATTCAAGCTAATAGTCACATGATAGGAAAGAGAAAACAGGAATCACCAAGAGACATAAATCACATTTCAGGGTATAATCAGCCCTATATATTATAGATAGATAGCATCCAGCATCATCACAACCCTAATGCACCACACGCACACACACTCTCTCTCTCTCTCTCTCCATCTCATACCTTACTCATTAAATCACTTAAGCCAAATAATCAACAAGTATTTTATCAACAAACTAGCCATACCTTACCTAACAGAAAGTATCCTCTCCTCTCCAATACTTCATGCAGCATCTAGATCTATTTGGCCTTGAAAATACAAGCTTCACCTCCTTCAAGAAGAATATTCTACCGTGCATAAACCTAGTGAGAAATTTGTTAAAGTTGCATCTTATATACAGCCTTTCTTGCACCCAAAGATAAAGATGACATAAGTATGTGATATTATCTTCAATATTCCCATCTTATTATTTTAAGAGATTAGTACACCACCTGAGTTATTAACCTAGCAGGCGCGCTCTCTCTCTCTCTCTCTCTCTCTCTCTCTCTCTCTCTCTCTCTCTCTCTCTCTCTCTCTCTCTCTCTCTCTCTCTCTCTCTCTCTCTCTCTCTCTCTCTCAAGCACACCAATATTATACACACATAAGATCACACATTGAAAACACACCCAATACAGTGCATGAAACACACTTAACACGTGAAGCTGGCGTGGCGTGGCGTGGCGTGGCATGGCATGGGATGGCGTGGCAGTCTTCCAGTAACCAGCAGTAATTCCTTCAGTTCTCCCTTCGAGTAACTCCTTCATTACAACTTTGAAGTAATGAAAACCTCACACACTCCGCAGCAGTGGAGTAGAGGGAGGGAGGGGGAGGGGCAGCACCTTCCTGACAGGGTTCAGGGGTAGAGAAGGGAGTGAGCAGCATTGATTGTCTGCTATGAGTATGTGGTTGTTTTTAAGTGCCATGAGGGAGGTCCTCTTCTGTGCTGTCCTCTCCTGCATCTCCACTTTCGATCTCATACTGTGGTGAGGAAGAACATCAAGTTTGTTTTGTTAGTGTCATAGCTAACCTAACTTTCATTCACCTTTATATCAATACTAAATCATGATCAATATATTGTAAATACTGTTAGAATGAGACTATGTGAACTTGATTTTATACTTCTTGTTGTTATACTCTGAAGTAAGTGTGTGTGTGTGTGTGTGTGTGTGTGTGTGTGTGTGTGTGTGTGTGTGTGTGTGTGTGTGTGTGTGTGTGTGTGTGTGTGTGTGTGTGTGTGTGTGTGTGTGTGTTGGGAGTAACAAGCACACAGTGACGTGATGCTCCACCCATGCAGTGTACAATAAACTCCACTTAAACTATGTCTTTTCTACTCCTTTGGCTGTGCTTATATTTATTCTTTTTACTTGTGGTCCCTTTTGAGTTATGATGCCATGGTGATAGTGACTCATAGTGCATGAATATCACCCTTAACACCCCACCTACCAACTATTTATTGAGATACTTAACCCTTAAAAAAATGTAAATTATAGCTAATATTAATAACATCAAATTTTCTATAACCTCTTCCTTAAGGTTGTAATTTTTTCTTCCACATTTCACTCTCTCATTCTTTGTCTTTGTTAAGTATCATAGTCAAGGATGTAAGCACCACACACTGCCCTGCAATTTCCATAACAAGCAAAGATCAATGTAGTTTGCCTCAAAGCTGTTTGTTATCTGCACAAAGCAAAGTTAACTGATGTAATAATGCAAAGCTACAGCACCCAATAATAACAATAGCATATAAACTACCAATGGAACATGGATAGTACACTTCAAACTCATATAGATGCAAACTACATCAAACTTACGTAAACTGAACATTATAAAACAAAACAAAAAACAACTACATCTTATACTGAAAAATCATGCATAATAAAATCCATAGAAACTAAAAAAACATATGAAGAAAAAAAAATTAGTATATAAACTCAATTACTTTCTAGATTCACCACCACCACCACCACCACCACATTCTTACCTGCCAGACAAGATAGGGAGGGAGGGAGGGAGGTGGTGGGGAGAACACTAGCAACATTTATCAAGGAGTTGCTGCAACAAGACAGAAAAACAATCATTTAAAGCAAACAATACCATTAAATAATTAGCACATAATGATGATGATGATGATGATAAACAATGATAACAATGAAAGATATAAATAATAATCAATATAGTTATAAAAATAGAGAAGTAAGGTAGAAAAAACAACCTATTAATATCTATCCAATCATGCTTCAGCCATCACACACAAAATACTGCAAACAATACACAACTGTAGACTAAATATACAATAAGTTCAACAATTATACATCACTGAAAACAAAATATAATGTAAAAACCTATCCATCTACATCTATCCTCTTAATAAATCAGTCTGCAAGGATAGGTGTTGGTATTCGTGGTGGTGTTGGTATTCGTGGTGGTGGTGGTGGTGGTGGTGATGGTGATGGTGATGGTGATGGTGATGGTGATGGTGATGGTGATGGTGGTGGTGGTGGTGGTGGTGATGGTGATGATGATGGTGATGGTGATGGTGATGGTGATGGTATAGGAGCAGATGGCTCTGTGTTTGTATGATGCATGTTGTTGGAATGTTGAAAGAGAGAGAGAGAGAGAAAGAAAGATAGAGAAAGAGAAAGAGAGAGAAACTTTCACACAACGTACATACCTACAACAACCTAACATTTCCATACACACACTCACACACGTACACACACAAATACACACATACACATTCCTATCTCCACACTCACATACAAAGTTAATTAACCTGTTGATAGGATAAGAAGCACCTGAGTTAGATGGCAGACAGATGTAAAGCAGGAAGAAGAAGAAGAAGAAGAAGAAGAAGAAGAAGAGGAGGAGGAGGAGGAGGAGGAGGAGGAGATGATGATGAGTCTAGCATACAAGGAGGACAGTGTAAGCTTGGTATCCACTCCAGTCCACGCCCACACAACTCTCTCTCTCTCTCTCTTCTTCTGTGGTGGGTGGATGGAGAAAAGAGATAGAAAGAGAAAGAGAGAGAAAAGAAGAAGAGGATGGTTTGAGGGACATAGAAGAGAAAAAGAGAAAAAATATATGTAGAAAAGAAAGAGGATCTGAAGGGAAATAAAGAATGAGGAAGAGGCGAAAGGAAGGAGTGAATGTTGTTCCTCATTTGATAACTACATGAGTTTCTGAGTCTATCAACAAACTTTAAACAGAACAAAAACACCCACTTATAGTAATTCTCTCTCTCTCTCTCTCTCTCTCTCTCTCTCTCTCTCTCTCTCTCTCTCTCTCTCAGCATAAATAGAAGGAGAAAAGTGTGATATTAAAAGAGTATACGATAAATTATGGTAAAGAATTAAAGTATAAGGAAGTAATAAAGTTATGTGTAGAGCTGAAGGCCGAGACAAGACCTTACTGCTTGTGTGTGTGTGTGTGTGTGTCTGTGTTTGCATACTGTCTCGATCTATTCATATTTATTATTACAAAACCAATTCACTGTGCATGTTGCTTACACTCTATACTTTATTACATGCTTAATTCTTCCTCAATGCCTTATAAAATCTATGAGTGAGTGAGTGAGTGAGTGAGTGAGTGAGTGAGTGAGTGAGTGAGTGAGTGAGTGGTATATGATAGGAGAATGTTTAGTAAATGATAGGAGCAGAGAATAAGGAATGAGGTAGAAGAAGAATAAAAGAACAAGAATAAGAACAGGAAGAAGATGAGTGAAATAATTCCATCAATATTTCTCTTCTCTATGAATAATGATAATGATGATGATGATGATAGGTGAAGACACTCATTATTCACCCACACAGAAGCTTACTCATCTAATTACTCATCCTCACCATGCATTTCATCGCCCAATAATCTTAAAAAAGTGAATACAGAGAGGACAGTCATGGCTTCAATATCACATTTTTTCAACTTTTACATACACAGGTCCAGTCTATGTATACACACACACACATACATACATACATACATACAGTCAGTCTGGGTACATAGTTAGTCTACGTACACACATTAAGCAACAGTTACCCTCAAGACTGTTCCCACATTTAACATTGATCAGGGTTGGGGTGAATAACCTACCTTCTTTGGGTCCCCCCTTCCCCCTGCCACCCTCACCTCCAATCTGACGAAGGTGGCGGTAAAACATATAATTAGCATTCTCAAACATAACTATACTTTGCCTTCTTCACCATCCACTTGTTCACACACTCAAGCGTTCAGTCTGGTCATTAGTATAACATTATGGTTAATTGAAGTAGAATTAGTTAGGTTGACACACACACACACACACTTTAATACAATGGGTTCTGTTTCATCCTCCTTCCTCAGATACAAGCCACCTAAGGCCAAGATGCACTGAACCAAGAATTTCAATAAAGTAAATTAACTGATCCATCATGCAAATAAGAATTCATTAAAAAGCTTAATTAAAACCATGAAAATCAAACAAAACAATTATTCAAAGCACACAAAATACTGAGATCAAAAGCTGAAACAAAATACAGAGGCAAGAATAAAAATTTTCCCTCATCAAGACTCAGAGACTATCACCTGAGGACGTATGGGAAGCCAGGTACAGTATAGCATATGGGTTAGTCAGGTGTGGACTCAACACTCACCTTGTCCGAGTCAGCAGACCACAGTGCCTTGAACTCTCCTCGTATGAGTGCCGTGATCATGGTAGGCAGGAGTGTGAAGGGCACCAGGTAGAGCAATGCTGGCTGGGCACCACTCAACAGCCACAAAGCAATGAAGGTGACCACAAGACCCAAACCATAACCTGTACGAGACACACAAATCAAAGGATATTACATCAACTCACTATTATTATTATTATTATTATTATTTAAACACATTAGGTACAGTATGAAGAGCAAGAAACACTATAGATTGCTAAATTAATGCTGAAGATTTTACATTTTCTTCTCACTCTCTCTCTCTAATAGAATAAGATGCTGAGAATAATGATGATTCGTGTTACTCTTTCCACCCGGCAGGTCACGAGCTACCAAAAGTTGTTCAGGGTGTCATAAGAACCTAACCGAACCTAACCTAACCTTCCACCCTCCCTGCCTCCCTCTAGCACATCACACTTCACCCCCTACTTGACACATGTGCTTTAGACCAAGACTCTCATCCCTGCACCCCAGCACACCACCTGGGAACTACAGACAGACAAAGGAGGCTTTGTGTGTATATGTGTGTGTGTGTGTGTGTATATGTATGTATGTATGTGTTCTTGTCATCCTACACTCACTCATATACACTTCAGACTCCTCACATAATAATTACACCAACGACTTAACTCACAAGTCATATATTTTTTTATTCATCTCGTCTGGCCTCTTGTAGCAAAAAAAAAAAATAAATAAATAAATAAATAAATAAAATCATATACAATTATAATCAAAAAGTATAATAACAGTATTCACCAAGAGTTAATTAAAACCGAGAATAATAGCAGTAATTAACAGATTGAATAGCAGAGGCACCAAGACAGCTAGCAGGAAATATAACATGAAGATTGATTAGCAGGAAGTGTAGGAGGAGGAGGAAGAAGCAGGAGGAGGAGGAGGATGATAGCCAGTTGAGGGTGTGTGAGGAGAGGCAGCCTGGTTTGTGCTCACTTAAATGCCTAGACGCTCTTAATGACTTAACCATAACCCAGCCAGCCAGCCAGCCAGCCTTCCCTGTCATACTGATTTGTACATAGTTGTGTATGTGTGTGTGTGTGTGTGTGTGTGTGTGTGTGTGTGTGTGTGTGTGTGTGTGTGTGTGTGTGTGTGTGTGTGATAGATAGTTTAATAGATAGATAGATAGATAAATATACAGAAAGATATTTATGCTTTATATTCTGTGTAATTATATTTCTCCTTCAATATTCTCTCCCATTTCCATCTTTTATTTCATTTCCTCCTGTTCCCCTTTCTCTTTATCAATCCCACTCAATTATCTTCCTAAATCATCATTCCCCTTCCTTTTATCATTTATTTTACATTCCTTTGACAATTAATATATACATTTCCTTAATTTTTTTTTTTTACTTTCTTTCTTTTTTTTCCTTTCCTCTCCAACTGTTTCTCTCATCTCTTCTACCCACCATTCCTTTCCTTTCCTTTCTCTTTACTTTCACTATGAGAACTATTTGCCACAACACATCAAGTATATTCCCCTTAAATAATCTACCAAAATTAGTACATCATCCACATTTGTTCTATATATCAATACTATACTTAATTTTCCAGTCATTCCCTGTTTTCATTTCATTCCCCTTTGCTAGCTATATAAAAGAAAATATTATTCATGATGCATATATTGAATAGATAAATAAACAAAAATATTAACCTTACCTATAACATTGATCAGGAAGTAAAGGTGGCGAGGGGTGCCAATTTGCAGGTCAAAAGAGAACATGAAGGACACCAGCAGACCAGGCACCAGGATGTCCCCAAAGCCTAGCAAGTTGTAGTCATCTAAAGAGTGGCAGGCGTCAGTGATTTCATTGGCAAAGCTCGGTACCTTTAACACTATGGGAAGCTGCTCATTGCTGGCTCCCCCCTTGGCTACCTCCACCATGATGCTCTTACGGTCCTGAAATGCACAAAGAGGAAGTGAGAAAGAGAGTAAGAGGAGTTTTATCACTATATTCTACCTTACATAACTTTTCATAATTGAGGAAAAGAGGAAGAGAGGAAGAGCAAGAGGTTTTCATGACTATATTCTCCCCTCGGTGTATAATACGTAACTTTTCATTATTGTTTTAAATGCACAAAGAGGAGAGAGAGAGAGAGATTAATCCCTTTGTAGTCAGCTCCCCAAATCCTTCACCCCGTCCTCCCTGCAACCCCCCACACAACCCTCACTGGTGTTGTCTTCACTCACAGGTGTTATGAGTGGGGTGATGAAGACGAAGAAGATGTCATAGATCAACAGTCCACTCAGGAGGATGGTGCAGATCTTGAGGTTAGGTAATCGGATTGTCTTGAGAACATTGATACTGAAATGGAATGCAATGCTACATGTTTATCTTGTCATTGGTGAAATATAATGTGATATTCGTATGTTTCAGTCACATATATTCCTTTTTATATAAGGAATAGTTTAGTCATTAGAGGAAAGACAAGTAATGTTTTAATAAATGTTATTACCTTAATAGACTTACTCACTCATAAAGAAAGTTTGTAACTCTTAAAAGGATCACTTATATTGAAACAGTCACATTACCATTCAATTTCTACCTTTTTTCAATCCATAATAATATAAAATTCACATTACCATTCAATTTCTACCTTTTTTTTAATCCGTAATAAAATCAAAGTTACATTACTCCACTTCCATCCTTTTTTCAGACTCACCAAAATGCAATGCCAAGTGTGTCCTGCAGAATCCAGGCCCAAGATTGCTTCCTCATCACCACCCACACCACCGCCAACCCCACAGCAAACAGCAGCAGCAGGATCTGACGCAGCTCCAGTGTTCCCCGCACCAGGTAGATGTTGAAGTAAGGTGTCCTGAGGCAGATTATTAAGGCATTTCATATCCTGTTCTGAAAATTCTCTAACCTTGTTTTTTTTTGTTTTTTTTAAGTAACATGTACGATAATATGAAAAAAAGTAGGAAGCAATGCACCATATTATAAAATTCAAGATCACTGAAAAATAATAACAAATTTTTTTCTTATAAGTTAGAATTTTACTAATATACTAAAAGGAGGAGGAGAAAGAGGAAGTGAAGGAGAAAGAGGATGAAGTTGAACACCCTGATCACCCTCCTTAAGACCCTAAGAGGTGCCAGGTACCAGTAGGACGGGGTGGCACTAACCTGCAGGTGCCACAGGGGATGCGAGACACTAGTGGGTGGAGGCAGGAGAACACAGCCATGGAGGAGGCGATGCAGAACATACCCATGATCACATACACTGTAACAACATAACATAACAGAACACGTGTCAAGGTGATATGTGTATAGTACTACATTTCTACACTACATCACTATTACACTATTCATTAATATTACTTTAGGAACTCTTTCACTACAAACACATTTTTTTTCAAGATAGAAAGTTGTATTGACTAACCTAAGTATTTGTAGAAGTAATAAAGGCTAAGCAGCATTAGACACATCATGATCATAAACCCAATGATGCTCAGAGGTGATAGACTCATCGAGGTTTCTTCCTGAAGTAACCCAGTTCCTCCTCCTTCCCCTTCTTCTCCTTCATCATGGACCGCCTCTCCTCCTACCCTCACTGTGCTCTGCCTCTCACTCAGGTACCTGGGAAGGATAGTGATTTAATAAGCAAGTATACTCACAATGAAAGTGTTACTCATTATGTATACTTTCACTCATAAATACAGGTGTTGTTAGTCATTAATACAGACAGGAGGAAGAGGTGTACTCACAACTTATGGCGAACTTTCCCAGACCAGAAGGCACCCAATGCGACGGTAAAAACAGCCATAATCCATATGATCAAAAGGCTGGGAGTGAATGGACTGACGACGCGGGAGTAGAGACCAACGGTAACCTCATCCCCGGTGCTCTGAGGGAGGGTGAAGAGAGGAAATGTTACCAGTTTACTCCCACTCTGTTTTATTAGCTAGAATTGAATATAAAGTCACGAGATGGATACTGTAATATTTCTTAGTTTTACATTACACTAAGTTACCCTCAGTACTCTCACACAACTTACCATGATCCTGTCATAGCTGGAGTTGGCAATTAAGGCCAGTGTCAGATTGTACTTGGTTTCATTCACGTTGATAACCTTTGTGTTGTCCCTCACTATCAGGGTTCCTACGGCTCCGTAACTCTGTAACAACATTGAACAGTTAGTATGATGCATTGAGTTCCTTTGAAAACAGTTTACTTGTATTCAAGAGACAAGTGACAACCCAACTGAACTTACTGACTCAAGGAGGAAATTGTAAGACATGAACAATAAGTTATTTTTCAATTTATCAAGAACATACACGAGATAAAGTTACACATACAGTAACATAATCTGGCACACCTAAAACTAGTTTGAAAATAAGAGTAAGAATTAAAGAAACAAGCATCATGAATATATCTAACAACCAAACATAAAAGAAAGTAAGTAAAATAAAAAAAATAAAAAAATTTTCTTAAAATCTTGAAGCACCAGAGACTCGATACACAAATGGATAACAAGACACATTAGCCGAGAGAAACACGAACACAAATAACACGAGACAGTGAAGTAGTTACCTGCACTGTTAGCTTGTTAGGTTAGGTTAGGTACCTGTATTCTGCTAGCTTGTTCCAGTGTTGAACAGTTGTTGTCCGAGATGAACACGAACTTATCCTTCATATTAACCCCAGCAGGAGGCGGTTCAGTCTCATCACACACATTCCACTCCAAGGCATCAGACACGGGGTAGTAGTGCTGTACACCAATAGTATAATTAATAACTACGTATTACTGTGACTTTTTGATATTATAACACTAAACTAATCACGTTAATATACTTACTACAAGGGATGAGTTCTTTATATGATATACTATATGCAGCTCACACATAGGAAATTTAAAAAAAACTCAACAATGGCTAAGTGAAGGAAAACATTAAAAAAAAATTTTACAAAAAGCAATATATATGAAGATTTTATACCATGACATTAGCCTAGATAGAAAGTATTGAAAAGAACGAGATAGATAACACACTGATGCACATGCTGGTTCATACTTACGGCTGCGTGTTGGTCTGTGGCGAGGTTAGTAATTGTTCTATAGAAGTAGATACGATACTTGTCAATCTCATGGCTGGATGCATTTGGGCGGCTTGCAAGGATGCCTGGTGAAGGGTATTCTTCCCAGGCCTAGAAAAAGTATAATGATAAATAAATACGATATAATAATTAACTCTTTCTATGGCAATGAAAAAAATATATAGATAAATACAACCTAATAATTAAGGCAATGCTTATAGGTACGGCAGCCATATGAATAGGAGATGACAACGGGGTACGGCTGCCGTATCTGTAAGTACTTATACGCAAAACGATAGCGTGGGAAAAAAATAATCGGGTTTAAAAGGAAATTTAACACCTGTGATGAATATTCGGTAAAACTAAACAATCACTACTCCACACTTTTCTTTTTTTTCTCCTTCCCTACATACTATACATAGTGTACTCAACACATCTGTGAAGGTTTCAGGCGGCGGAAACCATTATTTACCTCGCAAAACGTCTTTGAAGTTAGGTTAGGTTGGTTAAGTTAGATTGAGTTAGGTTAAGGTTGTTAGGTTAGGTTACAGTTAGGTTAAGTTAGGTTAGGTACAGTTCAGTTAGGTTTGGTTATATAAGATTTTAAAATTTTATCACCCAAAAGTTAGGGTTCTCACCAATAAGACTCGCCAATAAATTTCATGGGTTCCCTAATGATCTACATAGATAAATGATCTACCTTAGATTTTTTCTGGATTTGGGTAATAAAATGTAAAAATCTTATATAACCTAACCTAACTGAACCGTACCTAACCGAACTTAACCTAACCATAATATAACCATAACCTAACCTAACAACCTTAACCTAACCATAACTCAATCTAACTTAACCAACCTAACATAACATAACCTAACATAACTTCAAAGACGTTTTGCGAGGTAAATAATGGTTTCCGCCGCGTGAAACCTTCACAGATGTGTTGAGTACACTATATATAGTATGTAGGGAAGGAGAAAAAAAAGAAAGGGGTGGAGTAGTGATTGTTTAGTTTTACCGAATATTCATTAGGAGAGGAAGGCAAGCAGGTATGGTACATGTAACGGAACACTTCATGTGTCTGTATCTTATCAGTTTTCAACCCTTTACTACTCTTTACTCGATCTTCAACTCTAATAGATCAAAGTTATCCTCAAAGACAAAGTAATTAAATCAATATGTTGCTTCAATTACCTAATATCATTTTTCTCAAATTGAAGTTCATATGAAGACAGGTAATACGCCCTTAATGCACGCCTTACGCGGGTATAACATGACTCTAATAATACTATATTCCTTCCTTTATATTTTTGGTATGATTGCTACTCACCTGAGCGACGTGTTGACTTAGTATTGATAAAATAATTGTACTGAACGCCGCTCCAAGGGCCGCCATGTTTGTTATTGTACAATGTATACAATGCAGGATGTCGGGAGAAAGAACTTAAAAAGTATTAATATAAAATAGGATTGGGCCTATATCCGTGCGACGTTGCCATATCTCTCGTTGCTTCAAAGAAAACGAAATAAGTTTTTTATTCAATTTAATGCATAACTTCGCTAAAAAAATTAAAAAAAGTTATTAGAGACAAGATCTCTGCAGGTGATAATGCCATAAGTAAATTAAATACAATAAATGTGCTGGTTATATAAGTGAAAATTAGACGATCTCTGCAAGTGATAATGCCATAAGTAAATTAAATACAATAAATGTGCTGGTTATATAAGTGAAAATTAGACTGATAATTTACATAATATTTTTTGTTATGTGCTCTTGAGATACCCAGTGGTGAAAAGAAAATCCCGCCTCGGGTCGAGTGGCACCGTCGCCTGACCTGAAATGCCACATTATCATACATATATATGAAATACCTTCGTTTAATTTCGTATATAACACTTATTTGTATCATCTGCTATTTAATGAAAAAGTCAGAATATTCTTAGAAGGCTGTTTGTTGATAATACTATGATTAAAGAACCGTGAGAAGTATAAAGTGAATGTTTTGGTTGGAGATTTGGCAGAATGGTGGCTTGAGCAGCTGTTCTCTCTCTCTCTCTCTCATGTGCTCATGTGTGGCACCTTATTGAAAGCTTTCTTGAGATTTAGGAAGACAGTCCGCCCATCCATCTCTTTCCTGTATTATGTCTATTATTCTGGAGTAAAAGCATATAAGGTTTGTGGTGCAGGATCTTTATTATTAATTTCCGACAGGTAGTGTGATCAGTGAAAATGTTGTAAATAGTAAGAGCAACAAGCTGAGGGTAGCCATAACCATCTACTGTTTAATGGCATAAAGTTAACTAATACCAAAATTAGAAGTTTTAGGAGTGTAACAAGAAACTCTTAACTTATCCTAGAACTTAATCCATCTCACGCAAAGGTTTATACTTATCCAACAGTGACCACCATGGTGAAGCCCAAGCCAGCCAGACACACTATCGGGTCTTTGCACCACTTCACGGAAGACGATGTTGCAGCTCTACAAGACAGTCTCCTTGCCTGGTATGATGCCAACAAGCGGGTGTTACCTTGGCGCACTATTGCTGCCACTGAACTAAACCCACACAAGAGAGCCTACGCTGGTGAGGATATATGGCAAGGAAGGTTATTTTAATATGCCATTCTTTGTTTATTGACAGTAGATAGACCAGAAAGTAAGAAAAGAATCAGAGTTCAATAAAGCTGGTTCTATATCCTACCTATAAGTCTTGATTTCTTCACATTTCCAGTCTGGATTTCCGAGATAATGCTGCAGCAGACACAGGTTAGCACAGTGGTGAGCTACTTCGAGAAATGGATGTCCAAGTGGCCCAATGTAGAGGATTTAGCGCGGGCCACCTTAGAGGAGGTGAACCAGGTGTGGGCCGGCCTGGGATACTACTCAAGGGCGCGGAGACTGCACGAGGGAGCCATCAAGGTGGGCTGCTGCTTCCTATTTTGAACTATTTTAATTTTTATTTATTTTTTTATTATGCTTTGATCTCTCTCTCTCTCTCTCTCTCTCTCTCTCTCTCTCTCTCTCTCTCTCTCTCTCTCTCTCTCTCTCTCTCTCTCTCTCTCCTTCCTTTCTTTCCATGTCTCTTGAAACTTATGTATATTCTACTAATTTCTTTTTTAGGCAGCTACAACTATTATACACTTTAACCATTCATCAGACTTTACTGTAGTTAATGATGTTGCAGGTGGTGGAGGAGCTGAAGGGAGAGTTTCCAGGTGACAGGGATGGTTTGGTGCAAGAGCTGCCTGGTGTTGGGCGGTACTCGGGCAGTGCCATCGCGTCCATAGCTCTGGGGTGTAGTGTTGGGGTGGTGGACGGCAATGTGAACAGAGTCTTGGCACGGCTAAGAGGTATCGGAATGGATGTCTCTGCCCCGGTGAGTGAGTTTTTGTGTTTTTAGAAGTTGATTAAATGTGGTTAGTTGGCTTCATATTTTTCTGTATAGGTTTGATAGGATGCTAAGTAGGTTTTGTATCACTAGAAGTAGGACACTCCTTGAATATGAATTTAAGTATGATTTGGCTTGAATGATATGAAAAAACATGCCTTACAAAATTGATACTCATACTAATTATTAACAGGTTATAATCACTCACTATCCATCTATCACAATATTATTACACATGCTAGCAAGGACCACAACAGCAATCCAGTGACAATTATGGGGGTTATGTATTTATGATATATAATTCTTCAGTCGACGGTGGAACACATGTGGAGTTTAGCTGATCAGATTGTTGACACGAAGAGACCCGGAGACTTCAACCAGGCAATGATGGAACTCGGAGCAACTGTCTGCACACCAAAGGCAAGTAGTGACAAAAAACAAATCACAACTCAAACCTCAACAACTTCAAGAAAAACAGAACGTTTTTGTGCTTCATTATCATTATCATTAGAATAAAGTAATAAGGAATATTCACAATATGTATCTCACACTTTGTTGACAGGCTCCCAAGTGCAGCTCCTGTCCCCTTCGTACCCTGTGTGTTGCTTACCAGAGACAAGGTAACCTGCAGCAGAAGGCTTCCATTAAGAATCACTTCCAGCATTGTAAAGAAAGTACGGAGGAAGAGGAGTCTCCCATACTTGATATTGAATGTTGTGAGTGAACTTCTGAAACTTCATAGTATATAGTGTCAAATACGATGCCTATTAAGAGGCAGAAAATGTAATAGCAATGTGTTAAGTCTGAAGTTAGTGTTGGTAATAAGTACAGCCCGGATGTTTAGGCACTAAAAAACTCTAAAATAGGCAGGCAAAAAGGCAAAATAAATCGTCTAAATAGGCATCAAAAAAGGGAAAGATGGTGTGGTTTGGGGGAGAAAGGGGTGTATTGGGCGGGGGGGGTTGGGGGGAGGTGGGTGTGTTTGGGGGGAAGAGGGTGTGTTAGAGTGTTGGAGGGGAAGGTGTATTAGTGGTTCTGTGTGTGTTATCAATGATAACCAGTGTTGTCAAGGTCAAAGCTTCACTAACTTATTGAAGCTTTGAAAGTTTCTGAACACCTTAATGAATTCTTATTGACAATAAATTCATTGTGGTGTTCCGAAACTTTTATCTAGTGTCTGAAGTGTTACTTTGTATAAATATATGCAAAAAAGGTACAATAGACTTATACCTAGTTATAAAGGCATTACCACTCGCAATCACACAAAAAAGGCAATTATGGCATTTTGCCTAAACATCCGGGCTCTAGTAATAAGTGATACTAAAAGTTATGTTTTTCTTGCAGTGGCTGATTGTGACTTTTGTCTCCAAAAAGAAGATTGGGATGAAAAGTAAGTAACCAGACTAATTATTTAACTTTAAATGAAAATACAAACTACCTTAGACCAATAACTTTAAAGAAGTAGATAGCAACTCAATACATGCTTCTTATGTGACAAGCTAATAGGGATTATTTTGCTAATGAGCATTAATGTATAATTGTGTTATATTCCTTCAAGCCTTGGTGTGCAGAATTATCCTTGTAAGGGACAGAAAACTAAGCAGAGAGAAGAAACAACAGCAGTGGTTTTAGTGGCAGATAAGGAAGGCAAGATGCTAGTGGTGCAGCGACCCAAGGGAGGTGAGTGTCACTGCCTTGGTGCACAGGTCCTGATGTCCACTTCAATGGATGTCTAAGTGTTATTAACAGATCATGATACAACCTTCATGATTCTACACAAATTACTGATGGTTATATACTGATAATATATTGGACTTTTGATTCCTAATTCATATCAGTATAACATGTATTTCAACAGGTTTGCTGGCCAACTTGTGGGAGTTTCCTCACATACCACTCACAGAGGACAACAAGGAGCACTGGGAGGAGACAGTGGAAGGACAGATTACAGAACAGTTTGGTGTCTGTGAAGCCGATGCTGCAGCAAGAACTTTTGTTGCAGATGTCATTCACATTTTCTCTCACATACGACAAACATACAGGCAAGGAGATACATGCTTGAAGAAATAACTTATAGATTATTACAATTGTTAAAAGCAGTGATTTGTCTTATTTGAGAAAGTAATAATGATCTAATATATTGTTTGGTGATTTTCAGAGTGTATAGAATCAGTTTGTCTAGTGAGGAGGGTGTGTGCTGGCCTGAAAGATACCAAGGAGGTCAGTGGATGACTAAAGAACAATTCCTTTCATCAGCCACTTCAACTGCCATGAAAAAGGTAAACAAATGACTCAAAGTATACATTTCATTGCATTATAATGAAATTTGGCGACGTAGCTTAAATTTTGGTTTAACAAGTTTGTAGTGAAGGTAATTGTAAGTAATACATGCATGTCAGTACTTGATTGGTATGACAAAGATATTACTAGACTGACAGATTTAACTATTAAGGTGAAGATAACAATGTACTATTGATCACATGAAACTAAACTGTATAAACTTATATAGTGAACCTTTTCTGTGCATACAGGTGTTGAAGGCTGTGGAAGCTCCAGAAAACAAAAGCAAGGTAAGATACTTGTTTTCATGGAATAGAAAGTGTGTCATTGTCGCATATATATATATATATATATATATATATATATAATTAAACAATTATGAATGTAAGGATTTTTGCACGGTGGTTTGAATTAATGATTAACATTTGATTTTAGAACAAGAAGGGCAAGAACACGCTTGCAGGCCAGCCTAGCAAGAAACAAAAAACCATCTCCCAATTCTTTTCAACTGTTGCCAAGAAGTAAATGAACTCCCATCCATTGCATTTTTTGCATACAATTGGTGGTCTCCCACGTGTGGTGTAACACTCAAGGAATAGCAAAATGCATCACCCCATAGACATAGGACCTTTAAAAACATGACCTAAGGATGTATGAATCCCAGTGTCCACTACATTGTGCTGCAGCTTGCCTGACACGCATGGAGAAGAATAGGTCCATTGAATAGACATATTCTTTGCCGGGAATAGATTCCATTCCCTGCAGTGTTATAAGAGGTTGCAAAAGTGATGAGTAGAGGGCTAGAACCCCTTGTATACTCCTTCCCTTGAAATGTACAAATGATGAAACTTATATACCTCATATTAACTAATTTTCTATTTGAATGGTTAATGAAGAAAAATTAATCCAAGCTAAATAATTTATGAATTTGATTTTATATATATTTATATACTGACATCTCCGTTGTCAAAAGAAGGCGTGTACACACTAATACATACAAACACCTACCCTCCTCTCACTTAGCCTCTAGTCCCCTGATGGAGGAGGGAGGCCCATCCCATCCCACCCCACCCAACACAGCGTGTACGTATGGTCACGCACACACAGGGCCGGGAGGAGAGTCATTCACCACGGCCTGATTGGTATACCCAGCTTCTTATGTGACGCAAACCTTCTCCTTCCCCGGAATTAAACTAAATATATGTTAAAAGCTTTTATCACATTTGTTTTGCGTTTCCTGATTGTTAGGGTGTGTGATGGCAAATGTAACAAAAGGTGAAGTGATGAGATGCGGCAGAGGTGTGAGTGTAGGTGATAATATAGATCTGAATGGAAATATCTATGAATAGCTGCACCTGATCTTGGACTAGAAGCAAGGCATATGTGAGCACCGTTTAGGAGCCGTCTGCCAAGAGTTGTATTTCACTCGTATGCATTGACAGACAACAAATACGGCACATAGTAAAAAGAAACTCATGTATATATTAATGGTATATTCATTCTTTCTTTTTTCTTTATAATTTTTTTCCCTTGATAACCATAGTAATTACCAATTTGCAATTCATGAAAAGAAAAAGTGTTTCAAGTACAAAAGAAACAAAGGAAAAGAACTTATTAAATTAATTGTCATGAGTGTTCACAACCTTTTTTGTCACTTCCACATCAGGTCACAATGGAATGAGGTGGTCACTACTGGTCATTATGGGAGGTCAAGATACCCGAATTGTTGATACAGTTGCTGGGTGAGGTCATAAGTAGCCTTCATGCCGTCTATCATTTGGTCCATATCGGCCTTCAAAGACTCCTTCATCACCGTGTTTCCCTTCATTAACTGCAGTGGAAAGTAAGCAATGTGTTAGTATTATGTAGCAGTAATAGTAGTTATGGTATAGCAGTAGTACACAAGGTAAATGTAGTGGTGGTATGAAAGTATTTCCTGTACTATCGCCCACAACCTCATTAGATCTAGCCCTTCCCAGTAATCCCTGACTGGTGACTTGACAAATGCTTTCCTTAGCGGTTGGTTTACACTGCTGCTTTTTTTTTGTGTGAGGAAAATAGACTAATATTTATAATATTTTTCATTTCAGTAAATTTAATTATATATGATATAAAATAAATTACTTAAATTGTATTTCTTCTTCCTTCATTCTCATTAGCCCCCCCCCCGTCTCTCTCTCTCTCTCTCTCTCTCTCTCTCTCTCTCTCTCTAGAGACCAGAGGTCAGGTCATATAATCCTCCATCCTTTTGGTGACCGGGCGCTGTACCATAGCCCGTTTAGCTATCTTTGTTGCTCAGTTTATTTACAACATTTTTTCCATCACTCACTATTGTCTTCCAGATCGCATTATACTGCTATTTTTTGGCACTTATTGTTAGCAAATTTATTCACGATGACATTTTAGTCTCCTTTTTGAAGTATAAGACTTCAAACAAGGAAATATTAAGGAAACAATTAAGTGATATCAGGTGTCTAATTTTTCACGACACAGCCTGTCCCTGTCAACCAATTATCTAGCACGGTGTGGTGATGGCCAGCCTCTTACCCCAGTAGGAGGGGCATCCTCCGCCTTCAATTTTTGTATAGAGTATAGTAGCCTATTAGCCTTACCCTTTGGATGATCGTGGCGTGGGTAGGTAAGGTAAGGAGAGCAGTGGAGGTAGCGGCTCGTATCAGCATCCCGTGGTGTCTACCTAGCGTGGCTCCGTATAGACGGGACACCTGACCCCCAAAGAATCCATCCTTGGGCCTCATTATCAGCTTCAGGAACTCCATGACGAACTCTGTGATGGAAAGGGAACGTGAAAGCGACTGCGCTGTTTAGCCCACCACGTGTTGACCGACACCCGCCTCACACCCACTAAAAGTGCATCAGCACCCGCAACATTTTTCTCAAATCGAATACGTATCCATAACTTTTTTGCATTTTTTCCCGGAACTACGTAGATCTATGGTATATGTACAACAGTAGCATTCATTGCAAGTCTTAAAACAAACTCCATGTAAAGAAATGGCGTTAAGAGTATGTGATAATGATTGACTGACCTAGGGCGCGGTGAAGACGGAGGAGGGTGCGAGCCCCAGACGGTCTGCCTTCCCGCTCTTTTGGCACGCCTCCGTTCGCCTGCTTCTGCTCAAAACTCAGCATGTCGTCCAGCGTCGCGTAGTGGTCACCGTCCCCGCCTCGTCGGTGTTCTTGTAAGATACCAACCTAGGAATAATGTCAAGGTTAAACTAGGGAAAGTGAAACTGGATAAGGTCATATGAGTACATGACGCTCCACTTTTCACGTACAGACACAGCGTAACACAACTCGAGTGCATGCCCCTGTGTGTCTGTACTGGTGTCAAGCGTTCAAGGCCAACTAAAGTAGTGCTTCCTGCCCGTGACTCACCTTGGACTTCACTTCGCTGGTGACCATGTTAAAGATAGAGCCCAGCACGCCAAGGAACCTACACGGGAAGAATAAAGAAAAAATAGGAAGCGATATAAAGAGAACGGATGACAAGAGATATATAGTTGCACGCGACCAGCGTTTACTCTATGTGGCAGTCTTGTGGTCATGACTTGTATTATAAGACATAAGGTGTGCAAGGCCTCACTTGTTCGTTTCTATGAAGGCTTCCATGTAGCCATCCAGCACCAGCTTGTTGTCTGACGTCGGTGAAAATCCTGAGCGAAGCACCTTCAGGTCCAGCAACAGATCAGTATCATCAGTTTCTGTGGTGGTCACTGCCTCCTTGCATGGTTCCTTCCCTGCCTCCTTGCATGGTTCCTTTCCTGCCTCCTTGCATGGTTCCTTCCCTGCCTCCTTGCATGGTTCCTTCCCTGCCTCCTTGCATGGTTCCTTCCCTGCCTCCTTGCATGGTTCCTTTTCGTCCATATCGCCGCGTCTGGCCCCTCTTCCACTTGCTACCTGTAAACACGAAAGTTACATCACTCACCGCCACCACTCTCACCAAGCCACACATGAGAGAGAGAGAGAAAGAGAGAGAGAGAGAGAGAATCATCGCGCACAGAAACGCCTCAAAGATCAACCGAGAAAGTTTTGAGTATTGAGGTGATGACGGGTTAATATAAGAAAAAAAGAGTAAAGTAATTAGAAAGAATGAAGTAAATGGAACACGAATTCATTTAGACAAAAATGGAACAGAATAAGGTCAGCCGCCTATAAAATGTGCGTGTGGGTCTGTGATAATAGCAGCACTTTAAAGCGTCAAACATACACGAGACGTAAGTGAAAACCAAGTAGTAGCATCGAAGGTGTTTATGTGACAGCTGTGAAAGTAAACCGCACCAACCCGCGGTCCGCCACCAGTGTAGTCAAACGTGAACTGCGCTCTACTCTTTACACCCCCGCAATCACACATTACTCATCTCATACGCATTCCACACACTGGTATGCTGTCACCTCTCTACATCAATGTATAGCTAGACTCACCTGCGCGTGCGTGAGCCAACCGAGAAGTGACCAGTAGGGCAGCTGAAGGCGGAGGGCGTTGCCAAGCTCCTCCTCAGTCCTCACTGCCACACGCCGCCAACCCGCCGCGCCACACTCAAACTTGGGTACGAAAGTGACTAATCGTCGCTAACATTGTGTGATTTGACACGGGAATTGCTGCACATTAAGGAAATTCTGGATGTGTACGTGATTACCAACGAACGAACACTCTCATAGTAGAGAAATGTAACTCGCTCCAGTTATCCCTGCCTACGTGATCTACACCTAACCCACAGGCCTAATTATATGCACGGAATGACCTTCAGTCATTTACAGGTTTCTTGATAGTTAAATATTGTTGATATTGGTATGCTTATATTCACCTGTCAAGAAGGAGAGATCAAGAAGAGCACGAGAGAATGTGCAGATGTGTGTAGGTAGCACACGTGTGGTTGACTGGCTGCTAGTGACTACCAGTCTGCCACTCTCACAAAGGAACTGGGCGTGTGGTGGAGGGCCATGACACCGTTACCAGATGCACTGATTATTTCCGCCACTAAACTTACAATACGCTGGAAAGTGGACTATTACCATCTAACGTTATAAGTGCAGTGTTATCATTAGTCTTGTCCCGCTGTTGTTCCCTAGCTTACATGTTTTCATAAATGTATACGTGTTGACTCCTATCACCCTTGATCCATTCCCTCCACAAAGGTCACAAGTCATTTATGAACGTGTCTACCACTCCATTCCTTCCGCTGTCCTACATCACACAGCCACAAACACCTGGTTTGATTATATGTTTGTCTGGCTTCCAAGTGGCTCATAGCTTCACGTTTTCCAAGGCTATCACGTTTGTTTATCAGTATAAAAATATTTTCATGTTGACTGACCTTTAGTTCTATACAGTATGATAGCGTGTTATAAGCGCGTATGGTGTGTTGTGTTCCTCGTGATACTGATCGGATGTGTTGTGTTGCATAGCGAGTGGGTGGCGTTCCTTTGTGGCTGTTGGTTATTGGTGCCATGTGCTGTGGTGCGTGACAGGTAGTGTGTAGCTGTCTCTGATGCATGATGGTGCCTTGCAATGTGCACTCAACACACCAAAAGTCTATTGCCTTAGTAACAATTCCAATACACAATGTGTTCATGTATGAGACACCGAAAATCCGAAATTCCCACTTCAAAAACTGTAGAAGTACTAAGAATAATTTTCAAATATTATTTTATTAAAACTAGGGCTATACAATGCCTCGTGAATACTCGTAGGTAATAATCTTATATACATTCAGATAGAAAACTTCCATTAGTCTAGAATCTAGACTAATGGAAGTATTTCTATCGATCTAGATGATAACCATGCTGAGGTATAATAGGTGTAGGTTGTCAAGATGAACAGATGGTGGATAACTATAAATAAATGATGAATATATCACTTTATGCCTGACACAGAGATACCATATGAAATGAGATGTAATAACTGTGTTGTGAAGGAATGTATGACACTGCACACCACCACCACCACCACCACCACCACTTACACCTGAGTTAGGCTGGACTGACATTGCACGTGTGTTTAACAATGAACACGAGCAAATAATACTTTTCCGTTCATACTTTTTGGGGTAACTTTGGTCTTTCAAAATTACCTTCTCAAACACAAAGTCTATGAGCTATTGGAAAGTCACACTGCACGTCTTAATCCATATCATCAGAGCTTGGGAGTGCCTCGTAATCATTCCACTCCTCCACCTCAGCAGTGACAGTAGTGAGGTACAGCACACCGGTCACCATGTACATACCACCACACAACAGCATGGAGGCGTCCCAACCACCAGTCTGAAAACACACAATAATCAAGCACCACATTGATTTATTTGATATTCTTATAAATATCAAAGAAGATATAAGTTATGCATGGAAAGAAAAACATGTAGCAAGTTTTTTTAAGACTTAAGATATTTTGTGGATATTGGTACAGCAGCAAAATGTTGATTTAGAAGTACCAAAGTGAGACAGAGGTGTGTTTACCTGTGTGACAATCTCAGTCGTAATCACAGGTGCCAGGAACCCTCCAATGTTGCCAATACCAAGCATACCTGACAGTGTTCCTGTGGACAGACATTAGTAAAGGTGATTATCATATAGACAAGTACTAGCAAAGTTAATTTTTCATATATATATATATATATATATATATATATATATATATATATATTTTTTTTTTTTTTTTTTTTTTTTTTTTTTTTAATTAATTTATTTATCTATTTATTTTTTTGCTCCTTACTTAACATTCGTAAGGTTACACTGACCAGCATAGTTTGGCGCCATGTCCATCGGTGTGAGGGTGAAGGAGGAGAGGGTGGCAGAACTGCCGATCATAGTGACCATCATCATGGCAGACACAACCCACTTTTGGCAGCCAGCAAACACCACACTTACCAGACCCACCACCACCATCACCATACCTGAGGATCAACAAATTTAGGGACAACTGCACAAAACAGGACTATATGGCATGACAAAAAGGATCTCTATAAGTAAGAAAAATACAAAAGGTGTGAAGGAAAGTCCCCTTGTAAAAATTTTATTTGCAAGAGAGTGAGAACTGAAGTGTATGGACAGGAGCAGTAGTGTTGTGGTCCCTACTATCTTGAAGAAGTTCTTATAAACAGGACATTGTGACAGGAATGGCTGACTACGGACATATCAGGTTACAATTTAACATACTTATGGAGTGGAGGACCCTGCGTGCGTTGACCTTTTTGAGGTGAACATTCTGGATGAGCCAATCAGACAGCTGGCCAAAAGTGAAGGCACAAATCCAGCAGCTGGTTTGGGCAAGAGTCAGCACAAAGCTCACCTCGTCCATGTTAAGTCCAATCTGTCAGCCAACACAATTATTCATTAGTAATCCAACACACTTCTTATATATTCATCTATAAACAAATTACAAAGCTTCAAACACTACATTAATTATAAAAGGAATTAAAAAGTGTATCAAGACTCCTATTATTTGGCAGTCAGTACATCATAACAACTGTACACAATATCAAGATGGTTATTGGTTTACTACCGAGCAGAGCACCGTGCACGGCCTAAACAGACAGCACCTGTGACTTGAAGAAGGTTGGCCCTTGGTTGGTGGTCTGGTTGGAAAGCCACGAGGAAGCAAACTCGGCCAGGATGGCTGGGTAGAACCTCCAGGACCGCAGCAGCTTCCCCCACGGCACATGACGCTGCGCACGAACGGACAATGGTAACTCATGCCAACTTTGTTAACATTAAACACGTGAAGGTATCAGGTAGTTAATAATACTAACGTGGTGTGGGGGGTGTTAAAGTGAATCTGTCAAGCCAAGTTGTGCCATGCACCCCCTGTCCTCGCCCCCCACGCTCACCTGGGACTGGATGACCAGGTTGGGTGCCAGCAGCTCCTTCTCCTCACTGGACATGAGAGGGTGGTTGCACGGCGTGTTACGGACGAAGTACATCCAAAAGGGTGTCCATAGGAGGCTCGGGATCCCGGCTCCCCAGAACACCCACTGCCATCCCATGTGATCCACTACCCACTGAGAGCCGCCCATGGCTATTACGCTTCCCAGCGACATTCCTGAGGAGGCAGACAGGCGCTGACGCCACGTGCTCACCACAACCATGCACATCCGTGGCTGTCACCCTTGCTTCCTGTCTCCCAAAGCTTGCACCAACACCCACCTGAGAAGGCGAAGGTGGTCATGGAGGCTAGTTTGCCGGGTGGCGCCCACCTGACCAGCACACTGTACACCGAGGGGAAGGAAGGCCCCTGCATAATGCCCATCACGAAGCGCAGCGTGGCCAGTGCCATGGGGTGGATGGCAGCCATTGTAGGAGTCAGCAGGCACAGCACACCTGACACTCCTATGCTGACAGCCATGGTCTCACGGGCACCCACGATCTCACTGATGCGTCCACCTGTACATACAAAGGGTTACGTGAAGGCCGTATACCACTCACCTGCACTACTGTGGAGGCTAACAGTAATTTACTCACCACAGGATTTACTTAACTTATACTCGCATAAACCTTCCACTACATGAAAATGACATATGGATATTTTTCAAGGTACATAATAACCAGGACAGTTACAGTACATCCTATTAACAATGCGTCGCCCTACAAGCCGTCATTGTCCACTCACCTATAGTTTTGGTGAAGAAGTAACCCCAAAAGAAGGTGCCGAGGATAATGCCTTGTTCCTGCACCGTCCACGAGAAATAACCTTCACCTTGCTGAACACACCAACACAAAACGAGGAGAAACAAAATACAAGAATCATCAATAAGTACCAATTAAAGCTTACAATAAGCTAATTTTTTTTTTCACACTGCATCTGTTATAATAAACCATAACAATAATGATACAACATCTTACCATATGTTGATCATTGGAACTGTTTAGCGCGGCGGGGCAGGCGTGGTCGGGGGTGACATTACGGTTCCCTGCCTGAGTAACGTTGGTCATTGCGATGATAGCCACACTCAGCCCGAATCTCATAAGGTAATCCAACATGCATCCCAGCAGGCCCAGTACCACCACCACATACCGGATGGGCACCACACACACATATCGATCCCCTGCACATGGTATCACACGAAAACATATATCAGACTACACAGATTAAAGAGATAGGCAAATAGTTAATAATATAGAGTGAAATATACAGTAGATTTGCTTGCGATCTAATACATCTATTTCCTAGGTGTTTTTTTTTTCTTCATTGCATTCATTCTATGTATTGTTTGGTGACGTGGAGGGTGTGTGTTTGAGTGTACAGTGCGTGTGTTTATATGCTAATCTGTGTTCCATTCATACATATATCTCAAACAAGACTAGTGAGGCGTTTATCGTACTATATAGAATGTGTGTGTGTGTGTGTGTGTGTGTGTGTGTGTGTGTGTGTGTGTGTGTGTGTGTGTAGGCTTAAACTCAATGACGCATTATTAGCTTTATTAGTAGTAGTAGTAGTAGTAGTATTACATTTTAATATTGGTGACGCACTTTCTAATAACACACACGTAAGCAGAGTGAGAACGATAAGATCCATGAAAATAATTACTTCACCTGCACAACACGTTATCATGTATAACGTAATATGCATTTCATGATAGTTAAAAAATCATTCTATCTCGTGCATCCAGCTTGGCCTCCCCATTATCTAAAACAGTACTATATGGACCATGGTCCTCTCTCACCCGGGATCTAGCGGTCGTAAACCCAACACCTAAATAACATGTCAGTGTGTCAAATACCTAACCCTAATCCTCCCTCCCTTCGTTTTGTATTTTTTATGATTTAATTTGCTGATACTGTGTTACCAGTGAAAGTAAATGAATTAACATAGTTCGTAAGACGGGTTACCTCGAGTTATTCCACATACTCAGTTAGGCTGTCCACATTGAATTTATTTTCCATCCAAGGCAGATTACTTCGTGCTGATTTGATCTTAGTTTGGAAGATCATGACCGGATTGTGTCCTTGTTTATGTGATATGTTTGAGAGAGTGACTCATGGTCGTACAAGAGGTCATAGTAAAAAAATATTTATGCCCCGTCATTCAACCGAAGTTAGATCGCGCTTCTTCTCAATAAGAGTCATCGATCTCTGGAATTCTCTCCCTGAAGAAGTGATTTCAGCACAATCTGTCCAGGCCTTTAAACGTCTCCTTGCACATTATCTTGGTCCTCGTCTCTATGAGTTTTGTTAGATATTTTCCATGGTAGTTTTGTGCTGCATCTAACATTAGCCAACCACTTCGTTGTTTTTCCTATACTTCTCAAGACCTTCTGGTTGGATGATGCAGCAGAGACTGATGAGGGATGCAAGACCCTCATCATGGTAAGAAATCATGGTAAGTACGGCACCGCAAGTGTACACGTGAAATTATATGCTATTTAGCAGTGGATTTTAAAACTCTGACTGACACATGTCAAGAGAAAGAACTTAAAAGTATTAATATAAAATAAGAAAAACAGTAAATCTACCACAAATTTAACATTGATTAAAAAAAAATTATAATAGTAGTAATAATCACAATAATTCTAGGTTAAAAATCTTGATGAAATTTTTCATTACCAGTTTAACAAATTCTTCAGAAAATATACCTAGGTTACTTGAGCAGCTGTTCTCTCTCTCTCTCTCTCTCTCTCTCTCTCTCTCTCTCTCTCTCTCTCTCTGACACCATTTGTACACACACACACACACACACACTTAACAGGATTACTCACGTGGCGTAGGGAGAATGACCTCTGAGACGGGCACAACACCATCCTCCACCTGATCCCTCCACCCCCGACACATTGCCTTCCTCTAACACAGTGCAGGCAGGCTTCACTTATCACACCACGCCATAGCTTCTTACATCCGTTGAAATAGTAGTGTAACTCTCACTTTTTCTCTTGTTTTTCTTGATATGTCCTTGAGTGGTGATCGCCAGTATATTTCTTTGTTTATATCTCGTATTTAGTGAGGAGACATACGTGTTTTTTTGTCTTGCGAGTGTTGTTAGCAGACTTGTGCAATGGAGACGCGCGGGAAAGTAGATAATGTAGTAACAGATGTGTATTTTAAGACTTATTCGTCACAAGTAAGTGTAATTTGTGTCGATAGCTGAGGAGCGTCCGCCTTCAACCAACCCTCGAATATTACTGACTCAGACTGACAGAGGTTGGGTTCTGCTAGAGAGGGATAGTACTGAGAGGGAGAGGTACTGGGGAGGGAAGGTGGGGGAGAGCAAGCAGTAGTAGTGAGGAAGAGAGGGCGGGCTCGACCTCACTTTAATATGGACTCACCCTCCAATCCTCTCTCTCTCTCTCTCTCTCTCTCTCTGCTTATCACTTTCATTCTTAACTGCAGTACATTATAATCATTTCTCCCCCAAAATTTATAAACATGTATTAAAAAAAAGAAAGAAGAATGCACTAATCGTCTATACATTCCTCATTAAATTTTCTCGATCCAAATGCACTTGCTTGAGTTGGGGAAGTATCTCATTTTATTGTAAGTGAGGGACGAGTGATAAGGAATAACCAAAACAACAACAACAACAACAACAACAACAACAACAACAATAACAACAACAATAATAACAACAGCATCCTCCTCCTTCACGTAGCCATCCATTGGTCTGACACGTGACTTACCAGGATTTCTCACTCCACATGACCCCTAGCTGACACGTTGAAGAGTGACACATGCTATACACCGTCACCATGTTACTCTCTCTCTCTCTCTCTCTCTCTCTCTCTCTCTCTCTCTCTCTCTCTCTCTCTCTCTCTCTCTCTCTCTCTCTCTCTCTCATGTGAACAGTTGTAATTGATAAAAAAGTGAAATTAGATTAAATATGAACCGAATATAGAAACAAAATCGTGGACAAAGAATTTAAGGCATTGAAAATAACAAGGAATATGAATCAAGATAAAAAGAAACAAAATTTGATGATGTCAACATAGGAGTAAGTTATGCACCCTCTCCTCTAATGATTTTGGTCGTAAATAATGAATGATTGGTTGAAAGTTTACATAGGAGACCATTTATTCTTGTGTAGCTACTGACGTAAGTTTATATAGCAGTGGAATCTTGTGACTTACTAATAGGGCGTGTGAAATCTGAGGTACTGATTATGTGTATCAGTGTGTGACTGTGTGTGTGTGTGTGTGTGTGTGTGTGTGTGGTGTGTGTGTGTGTGTGTGTGTGTGTGTGTGTGTGTGTGTGTGTGTGTGTGTGTGTGTGTGTGTGTGTGTGTGTGTGTGTAATCGCATCGTTACCACCACCTTGTAAGCTGATCTTTCTGTTTTGTCGCATTTTGCATTAGACGTTCTTTGGGCGTTGGAGTGAGCCTGGCCACTGGTGTGGTGGGCCAAGCCTCAAGGGGCACTAGACCACAGCCTTCTCTAGAGAAGGCTGTGGCTAGGCTCGTGAGCGCTGTGCCATGTGATTTTGATACCACACCGTTACCATCACCTCATATTCATTATCATTATCATTATCATTATCATTAAGGAATTAACATCTATTGGCCTGGGTGTCCAAGAGACGGTAACGCCTATAGTCGTTTTTTCATTATTTATAATGTACATTATAAATAATGAAAAAACGAACTAGACGCAGGATTGGAATGGGATATGGTTTAAAAAGAAGAGAAAAATATTTATGATTTTTCAACATAGCTCTTTGTTATATTTGATGAGTATGTATCTCATGAAAAATAGTTAAGGTTAGAAAGAGTCTTGTATAGATTCCAGGGGACTCTACATACGTACTACCATATGAACATCTGTATACGAAAATTAGCGTACGAGTTTTTGCGTGCGTACTTTTTTCAAACGAACTTTATCCCTTACGAACATTTGCTTACGAACAATTGCGTACGAACTTTATGCATACGAACTATTTCCATACATACTTTGTTCCTAGAATCGTCTGAAAGACCTTGTTTGCAATACAGTTAAGTGTATCTGAAATGTTGCTCAAAGTTCCATTTTCTTCAATTCGGCGTCGTCCATTCTCTCTAAATCGCTAAGGGAATAAACATGTTTTATCGTATAATATTTATCAATGGAACTTAAAAAGGTACATATGTATTCACATAAATGTATTTGAAGATGAAGAGTTATATTATTTCGTTTAATGTAGTTTTTTTTTTTTATTTAGTTATAATGCTCCAGTTGTTCAATGCAGAGAGTGGCTGTCAGACGTGGCTCCAGTTTTGTTTACAAAAAATAATGCGAATTACGCTTTTATACGAAGATGAAGAAATAAAAAAAGTACATAAGTTAAAATGGGATACAAATATGTGTTTATATGTAAGTATTGATATAAGATTAACACATTCCCTAGCTTATAATAAGGTGTAGAATAATCGCAGGTTTGAGCCCGTCAGGTTGGGGGTAGCGCGCTCACTGTGAAAAGTTTGAAGGTAATAATAAATGTCACCCTGATTGTGACCTCCTAAAGCTACCTGGGAAGCCTGGTGGACACTGTTAATGAGTCGCACTATCCTAACGGGGAGAGTAATGAGGTACAGAATAATTTTGTAATAATAGTAACAATAATAATGATACTTGATAATAATAATTATAATAGTAATCATATTGATAATGTTGGGATATTTTGACGAGCCTGATAGACAGGTGAAGGGAAATCCCAACATAATGAGAATCACTTCATTACGTCCACGAATACACTCACCTCAGCATACACGGATTTCCTTTCACCTCCCTGTCCAATAATAGTAATAATAATAATAATAATAATAATAATAATAATAGTAATGATAATAATAATAATGATAATGATATCAATAATAATAGTTGAAATGATAATAAAAATCATTATTGTCATCATAATTACTATTACTATTATCATTATTATTATTATTATTATTATTATTATTATTATTATTATTATTATTATTATTATTATTGGTGTTTTTGTTCTTTACAATATGAAGTTAATATTTTTTTTTCCGTTTCTTAGTAATAGTGGAAGGTATTTTGATTAGATAATAAAGGACAATGAATTCTCTCTCTCTCTCTCTCTCTCTCTCTCTCTCTCTCTCTCTCTCTCTCTCTCTCTCTCTCTCTCTCTCTCTCTCTCTCTCTCTCTCTCTCTCTCTCTCTCTCTCTCGTTAGGCATTAATGGTCACACTAATGACAGGTGTACTAGTGATATTTACGCTCACCTGGACATCGCGTTAATTACATCAGGAACTCGACAACCCTTTTAATAATAATGATAATGATAATAATACTAATAAGTTATAAAACTTATGTCGGCGTTCTAGATATCTGTAGACTTATTTAATAATGGAAACAGGCTGGCCGTGGTGGTAACACCTAAAACTACAAGACAAGACAAGACAAAACAGTCGACTGCGGAGAGATGATAGCGAAGTGCATGAAGAAATAGTATAAAAAAAAAACGTGTGTGTGTGTGTGTGTGTGTGTGTGTGTGTGTGTGTGTGTGTGTGTGTGTGTGTGTGTGTGTGTGTGTGTGTGTGTGTGTGTGTGTGTGTGTGTGCGCACGAAACTTTTAAGACAGGGTTGTCACGCTTGGCCGCCCCCACCGCCGCATCGCCGCCGCCGCCCTGCCCGCCGCGTCAACCTGCCGAACCCACGAAAGTTTACACGCTTCCCTCCCTGAGTCTGTGTTCCCCTTGGTCATGCGTGGAGGTCATGAGGTCGTTGGGTGACAGGAGGCTGCAGTCTTTTGTTGCGAAGCGCGGATAAGATATAATTTAACTTAAAGATGATGCACTACATACATACATAGATACATACATACATACATACATACATACATACATACATACATACATGCATACACACATACGTACATACATAAATGAATACTTTAATCAAGAGCAGTTTTATTTCTCTTCGTTTCACAAGTTTGTCAGATTATAAGTTCAAGCTTAATGGATAATTTCACTTTTCTTGTATATAATTTTTTTTTCTCTCTCTCTCTCTCTCTCTCTCTCTCTCTCTCTCTCTCTCTCTCTCTCTCTCTCTCTCTCTCTCTCTCTCTCTCTCTCTCTCTCTCTCTCTCTCACTAACATGTATCAATAATATATCTTCACATTATAGCAAATCCATCCTTCAGGCACCTTGTCTTGCCTTCTCAGAACCCTAAATCAAATGTTCAGGATATGTGGTCTTTCTTTACACGCCTCTTCCTCCAACCTACGTCTCCGCCTCTCTAAGGAAGTACTGTAATTTATCTTTTAATTGTTCAAGTTTTCGTATTCACTGCTTTTATTTAAAGCTTTCTCATTACCAGAGAGAGAGAGAGAGAGAGAGAGAGAGAGAGAGAGAGAGAGAGAGAGAGAGAGAGAGAGAGAGAGAGAGCAAGGAATGCACCGGCGCTCAATATGAAGGAACGATTTCCATTGAATAATGAAACACCACCACGAACAGAAACTTCACAGTAAATCAAACACTCTTCCACTGCTTTGGTCAAACAACAACAACAATAATAACAACAGCAATCATACTATACTACTACTACTACTGCTACTAAAACTACTACTACTATTATTACTACTAATATGATACCTTACCAACATTGAAACCCATTTTTTGTTTCTCATCTCGTCTTCAGCAATACATTTTGAGTGCATTATTAACTTTTTTTTATACACAATACCCTCCGTTCCCTTATCAGAAACCCTTACCTAACCAACGCTGATAACACGATGCGCTTATCAATACCATACAAGTCAGATATATACACTAAACAAGTGCATTTCCTATAAATAACAAAAGAACGATACCCTAAACTTATCTTCTTATCGCTTGTGTGTTTACCTTAACAATACTTGGCAACAAGCTAACGTAAACATGCATGGAGGAGAAAGAGAGAGAGAGAGAGAGAGAGAGAGAGAGAGAGAGAGAGAGAGAGAGAGAGAGAGAGAGAGAGGATGTGTATTATTGTGACATTTGATTAAAGGTATTTTGTAATCATGTGTCATAATAATATTACGTAAAATTAATTAGTGTAGTACAAGTATCTATGTGTGTGTGTGTGTGTGTGTTTGTGTGTGTGTGTGTGTGTGTGTGTGTGTGTGTGTGTGTGTGTGAGAGAGAGAGAGAGAGAGAGAGAGAGAGAGAGAGAGAGAGAGAGAGAGAGAGAGAGAGAGAGAGAGAGAGAGAGAGAGAGAGAGAGAGAGACTGGTTTTATACACGCAAAAAAATTTCATAAAAAGCATTTCAACCTCTCAACCTTTCAACATAGCATGTTTCCATATACATGTTGATCCTTACTATTAGTCAGACAACAGGTGATACAGGTGACAAAGAGTGCCAAGTTTAACCCTAGGGTGTGAAGGCAGTACATTGACTCCCCCCCCCCATTCAACCACCCAGCCCCGCCCCGACTAGACCCGCCCCGCCCCTGTTGTAAAAAACACTTGCGATTCGACCAGAAACCCAAATTGTCAAAGCTATTCTAGGTCTCAACTCAACCAGAATGATACAGAACTACTGTAATTAATTCGACTAGCCACTCATGTACGTATAACACAGAAAAAACGGCGGAAAATATAGAAATTTACGTGACGGAATCGCAGACGGAGGCGGGAAAAGGAGCGAAGCAGACGGCACGAGCTCAGTAGTCGAGATGGCGGCGCCAGCGACGAGTGTGGTGGTGCTGGACCGCGGTAACAACACCACATGCACGGTTAACCTGCACGGTGAGTTTGTCCACTCGGTTCATGCATGTCAAAGTGAGTGTGTGTGCTGGAGTCCTGGGTGTGGGTGTCATTGAGGGGGCGGCGACGGGTTGGTGAAGAGATGACAGGAGGAGGGAGAGATCCTGAGCCGCCCGCGCGTGATTTTGGTCTGGTGGTGTGGCGAGTTTTTTGTCGCACTTTGAACGCCCCGGCTTGACGAAACAAAGGAAATTGAGGAAAATGCAAAATCTGACCCTTGTCCTGGTGTTTCAGTCCAACGAAGGAGGCCGAGAGGATTTCGGAGATGGCTGTATCTCCTTTCAACATATCAAAATAAGAAAATAGTAACCGAGTAAAGACCGAGGAAGGGCTATTTTTTTCCCTTGGTGGGGAGGGGTTGGGCGTTGGGTGGCTACGTCGGCATGCCTCCTTGGGTCTCGGAGCTTTCCTTATGGCCAATTTTAGTGCTCAATTTTGTTATGAAGAAAGGATTTGATGTGTGTTAGAGTATAATGGGTTAGATAAACTTAGGCAGGAGTGTGTGGTAATGGGTAGCCTTAGAGGATCCTGGTAGGACCTCAGATTCCTTGCCTTGTACAGCCTTACTTCAGACGCCATTTACCTTCATTCACGCCCACAGACTAGCTAAGGAAACGAGGCTTAAGGGGAATAATGTTATGTTGTAATTAACGTGTTGAATTAATTATGGGATGGATCGGAAACGTGTTATAGGTGAAAATAGTTAAGTTTACTGCATATTTTACCTAAGTGAGATAGTTGCATGGATGTTAAGGTCATTTATATGTGTGTACATTTGACATTCAGGGTTATAAGAAACTGTAAAGGTAACTAGTGTACATGTTGGATGTATATATTGAAGTAGTTACATAATTTTCTTTATAAGCTGTCACTTAGAAGGTTGTTTCTTGAAGGAAGGTCAGAAGGTCATGTTCAGCAATTGGTTACTTGAGGGTGTACAAGGAGGAGGTAGCATGGTTTTAAGGGAAAAACATGAAGAGAGAGATTTCTGAAAAAGTCTAGTGTTGGATGATAGATCCCTGAATGTGACAAGAGCCATCTGGCATGTCTGTACCACCCTCCCTAAGTAGGTCCCTGACACACCTTGCCCTTACATGTGTGTGGTATAGTCGCCCACACCTATTAATATCCTAATTTATGCATCAGGACTTGCATTGCTCATCTCATTATCCTCCCACTCTTACCGTCTGCTGGAATGCAAGACAAAAAATTAATCCGGTTTGTAGAAGAACAACATATATTTCAAACCTGTAATAAAGGAAAATTGTTCTTGTCTACTTGTTTTCAATGCTTTATGAAGACAAGGAATATAGATAACAGCTATAACCATATTGATTATTGAAAACATTTTAATATGTTGATAGACAGCTGCTTTTACTCTGCATTGAATTAATATGGTCAGTCATGGACTCAGAAGGTAATCAAAATTTTATAATAATTTTATAGAGTCACCATGCGCAGAGATATATATCAAGTCCTTTTTTGTCCTTATCACTCGCTCCATATTCTGTACACATTATTGAATCATTTTCATCTATTGATCTTGTCATCCAAGGAATTTCAACTGAATAATGTATATAGCACTTTAAGAACTTGTATTGATGTGAAGAATGTGCATCCAAGGGTTGGCTGACCATTCAACTGTTGCTTTTTAGATTATTACTACCAGTTTCAAATCATGTAATTGATTGCTACGTGTTTTCTGCCTTAAACCGAGGATATCAATTAAAGTCGCTGCACCAATCCGCGTGTGTAACTTCCATCAAATTCACATTGGCATTAATAAAAATCACAAGGTCATGCCACAAAAAGCTATAATGGGCATTGGTAGTATCCTGTGGACCGAGAGAAGATTCAGCATTTTAGTCGCAGCACGTAAAGAAGCCTGTTTTTAGGGAGTGCCCCGGGCTGCTTCCAAAGGCCAGCAAGAAGTTTCAATTCAAGGACAAATATTTTTCATTCATTACGTGATATAATTATCTTCGCACTTGCCCTTCTTGCCCACTGAAGGTCTAGCCAGTACATTGTGAAGCCTCGACTCTCTCCTTGAAGGTTGACGAGTTTTTGAATTTCTCTGTTGTTGGGCAAGAAGTTTTTCTATTGAATTGCTTCTATACTGTATTTAATTTCCCTCCTCATGTCTGAGAAACACTACTTAACACCATACTTGGGTTAAATGATATTCTGTTTTTCTTTTCTTTTTTGTGCCTTTGTTCCATGTTTGACTTTATCTTCTTTGTACTGAGGACCGTTGTTGCATCATCTAAGGGGAGACTTGACATTAAGGTGGTATTTATACTCTCTTCATGGCTACTTCAAAGCATGTCCATGAGGAGCCATTATAACACCACATTGAGGTTACTGAAGGTGAAACATGGTATTGTGTTACCCTGAAACTTCATGACTGTGTAGCCTTTATGATTACCAGTATGTATGTGGTGGGGTACAGTTTTAATACCACTCAAATACTACTGAATGTGTGGTGTGGTACTGTCCTCATAACTAGTAACACATCACAACTCAAGGTTAAAAGGTGTGTTGCCCTCAGATATAGTAACACACATCTACCTTTGTCTGAGTAATACCTTCACTAAATGTAACACCACACCAAGGTTCATGAAGGTGGAGTGTTACCTTAATCACTACTCCTACATTCCTACCTTATCCTTAACAGTGTATTGAGGAACCATTAAAACACTTGAGTCTCCTGAAGGTGAAAATATTAGCAAAGGTAGTGAAGGTGGTGGGCTTTTACTCCTTCTATTGGTGCGAGGTTGAAGCTGAGAGAGGAGATGGTGACACAGTTTTTGCTCCCTGTCTGGCTCCTGCTGCAGTTCTCCCCTGTTTTTTACTCCTCCAGTTCCTCGTCTGCTATTGATTCAGGGCCTCCCAGCAGCTAGAGTGGGAGTGTGAGGTGGCTGCTGATGCTGCCTCCACACTGTTAGCATTCCCTCCATTCCTTATCAAAGACGGGGGGGAGGGGGGCTTACCTGGCTTTGTAATGATAGGGTTTACATCATTTAGCGTTAGAATGGTTGCCTGAGGGCGTGGCTTGTCCTTCCCCTTAGTGGTATGGTGAAGAGAAGAGGGCAGCACTGAGGAAGGGAAGGAGGAGGGGCAGGCTCTTGGCTGGGTTACTCTGGCTTGGGCTGCGGTACATGTTATCAAAATGTGTTGAGGGTGAAATGACTTGCTTAAATCATGGATAATGGTTTCATGTTAGTTTTTATGTGCTTTTTTTTATGCCTTTCTTCCTATAACTTGTATGAACTCCAGACAGAATGGTCAAACATGGCAGGCGTTTGGCAGCCTTTCCTTCTGTGCTGCCAACATTTTTGCTTTTGTTTAATTTTTTTTGTAGTATCTTTTGCTGACAAGTTAAGGTTGGTTATCTAACTTTAATGAATCAGTTATATGTGATAATGTTTAGAGATTATTGGAATAGTAATTTTCATAATAATCACCTCACTTTGAGTCTGGATTTAAACCTGTATCCTCTGCTCTAGTGCATGTGTGGGAGTGAGACAGCTACACTTTTTATTACATCCTACAATTAAAATGCTCTTGCAAAAACCATTTCAGCTGTACCTATTGCTAATTACTAATGGAAGAGGACAGGTAATTGTTCCTTTTTTGTGTGTGTGTGGCTGCAGGTAATGAGTTTTGGTATCATTTCTGTGCGTTCCCACAGGTGCGACGGTGGTGTCATGGAGAGTGAACAACCAGGAGCAACTTTTTGTGAGGTGGGTCCCGTGAATGAGGAGGAGCAGGAGGAGCTGCGTGTCATGCAGTACATGCCCCACAAACTTTTATGGGAGCTGCCTTGTATAATGGCTTGATAATTGCCTAGTTTTTCAGTGAGTTACTAAAAAATAGAGATCGGATCTGACCTCAAGATTTGATGCCACTGCTAGTTTGTGGTTTGTATTTCATGAGGTTATATATTATGCACAGTCACCACTCTGGGTTTTGTATGAGTAAGTGAATAAATAGGGTTTGTTAGTTGTTAATTGGTGTGCTAAAAAGATGAGCAGTGAAAGCAGGTGCTGCTCATCACCAGAAAAAGATCATATCCACCCAGCAGAAGAAAACGTGGCGTGATCCCTCCAGCTGGATACAAGTTCCCCAATTTAGCCTTTTTCATGAGTCCTCGTTGAACAGGAAGGAGTTTTTGTGGATGGTCGTCAGGGAGGGCGGAGGCAGGGATGCTACAAATTACAGAGTAGGGGAGGCAAGGGAAAAAGGAGGATGTGTAAGGGATGTGTGGGTACATTTGATGCTGTGAAGCAAGGCTAGAAGGCTGCTCAATGCTCTGGTAGTCAAGGATTATATCATGAATACTCTAATGAAAGTCTATAAAGTCACTACCTAAAGGAAATTCAATGATCAGAAATTGGATCAAATGAGTGTGTCTATCATATATTTTGGGAGGATGAAATATAATGAAAGTTAGTACACTGATAGCTGAAAGGAGACAGAGTTATGTTCTATATTATGATACTATCAAGTTATAAAAGAAAAAAAATCCTTTGATGCTTTTTGCAAGGGTGTGACTTTTGTGGCTTGGATTTATGAGACAAGTTAGATTAAGTTTTCCTTGTGGAAGGTTTATAAGTTAACTCTCAAGCAGAATAATGTAAGATTAAGGATAAATTGATGTGTGTGGTGTAGGAATGTGGCAGGGATGGGATGTGGTTGTGGTAGGGATGTGACAGGATGTGGTGTAATTGTGTTTCAGTTGTGGTGGGGATGAGATGTGGTATAGCTAAGTCAGGATGGGTCATTGGGAGGTGGTATGTGGTAGTGGAAGTATGGTAGGTAAGTGTGGGTGTGTTGGGGAGGTGGTGTGGTGGTGAGGATGGGCTGTGGTGTGGTATAGCCTTGTAGTGGTGAGAATGGGCTGTGTACCCTCACCATGTATTCCCAGCCTCACGCATCACTAACCCTCAACGTTCCAGTCTGCTACTCCAACTCCGGGACGCCATAACGAATGCTGTGAATGCTCTCGTGTTCCGCCTGAAATGGCACACAAAAATGACCAAGAAAAAGTGGTCTGGTTGCATTCTGAGGCAGTGAACCTCATCGAGTGTTGTCAGTGATGCCGAGGCTACACTATGTTTTTGTCTAGAGGCAAGAAGAAAGTGTGCAGATCTTGATGTTCACTCCCACTACTAAGGGTTTTCCTTTTAAGTGGATTTGCTTGGGTTCTCATTGATTTTGTTGTTTATTGCTTGGGTGTATTTTGTGTGAATGGTGTAGCGTGTGTGTTGGTCACGTGTGGAGGTTTGAATGTGTGTGTGTGTGTGTGTGAGAGATAGACTGGAGGCTGCCCGAGGGAGGCCCTGAGGGAGGATGTAAGGCTGTCGTTGTCGTCTGGGAATCTTGTACGTCAGAGAAGGAAATGCCTCACTTCAGAAACTTTATTTATTGTCATAAAAAGGCAAAGTAATTTCTTGGAATAAGTGTAGAGTATTAAATGAAATGAAATCTTAGTGTATGTGTTATCACATTTTGTATTAAAGTTCAGAATTACTATAATCAAGATGTTATGCATGAAGGATAAGATGAGTGTTCATTTGTTTCATTACTTGTTATGTGAAGGACACATACAATAGTTTTGCTTTCTTATCATGGTCTTACTTAAGTTATATCAGTTTCTCTTGGGTGTTATCTAATAGAATTTTTTGTTTCCAGCAAGCAAGCAATGTTTGATGGAAAGCGAGCCATTAGAGGAGGAATTCCTATTGTTTTTCGTAAGTTGAGAGAACTTGAAGTTTTGGATATATAACACGTGGAAACTATTGAAAGTTTCTTATCAATGAAGTTTAACAATTCAGTGACATTAATCTCAGCTTTATTTATTTATTCTTGTTTATTCTTTTTTCCTGCTACTGCTCCTAACAGCCCAATTTGGTGCTTGGAGCACGGGCCCACAACACGGCTTTGCTCGCATCTGTCGCTGGGAGTTGAAGAAACCCCCGGAGCGTTTACCCACAGGTGACGTGGAGGCAATGTTCCAGCTGCTGGACAATGAGTTCACTCGCTCCATGTGGAACTACCCGTGAGTGTGCTAACATGTATGGTGTTCTGGTGGGACTCAGTCATGCAGTGAACAACAGTGATTTTTTCCTTAATTTGTCTGGTTGTCATTTGTGATGTTAGTATGACGATGGTGATTCTTGATGATATTTGTTATAGATTTTAGATGTACAGTTTTGGTCATGCTATATAATCATCATTGGATTTTGTAGTAAATCTTCAGTGTAACAAAAGATCATAGCTGTTGGAGGAGTAATGTGGTGCCAATGGTGCTTGTTGGTGTGTGTATTAGTCTCTCAACACACACACACACACACTAACCACAACTACACTCCCAGGTTCAGCTTAACATACCGCCTCATCTTGCGAGAGAAGGAGCTCCATTTTAACATCTCCGTGTACAACCCCGGTGCGGAGACACTGTCCTTCACCTTCCTGCTCCACACCTACTTCAAGGTTCCTGATGTGCGGCGATGCCAGATCACCGGCATGAGAGGCTGTACCTACATTGATAAGGTGAGCGTCAACCTTGTCTGGGGTGAATCAGTTTTGTGTTTATATAGAAAAAGGAGATTGACCAAAGGCTAAAATATGAGTTTAATGAATAGAATACTACCCACGCCCCCCCTTCCCATCAAAAAAATGGTTGCACTGTATATATCATGACTTTTTTTGCACATAACTCCATGTACCTATATTTTGTCATCTGTAAAGCATAAGTTTGTAGGCTTAACCTCATGGATTTGCCTCAACGCACTTGTATCCGTTTTATTCTGTGTTGCATTGTAGGATGTATTATCTGGGTAGCATAGTTGAGTTGACTGCTTCTCATTATGTTATGTCTATTTTTTGGCCCAGACACGGGAGGGAGCCTTGTATCAGGAGCACCGAGATGTGGTCACTGTTAACGAGTGGACGGATCGTATCTACCAGAACACACCACTCGAGCACATCATCACTAATGTAGTCAGTGGACGCAAGATGAGGATGCAGAAGTATAATCTTGTGGACACTGGTGAGTTACGTGTGTGTGTGTGTGTGTGCTAAGTCATGAAAATTAATGCAATATAAGGTTGTCTTCATATGTGTGATGGAAATGCAATCAAGATCTTATGACAAATTTCTTTAGTTTCACGTGATGCATTGTTTGAAATATAGGTTTGTGTTTACATTTGTTCCTGTGTTGATTTACAGTGGTGTGGAATCCTTGGGTGGAGAAGGCGAAGGAGATCCCTGACTTTGGGGAGGAGGAATTCCCCAACCTGGTGTGTGTGGAGGCAGGTCACGTGTCCTCGCCAGTCATCCTGCCTCCCGGTACAGTGTTTGAGGCTAGCCAGATCCTCCAAGTAATGTAGAGGGTGTGGGCAGCTCCCTCAGTGTAGGCCACCGCACGTAGGCATGTAGCGCCTCACCTCTTGGTATGTCGTTAAGGAGCATTTGTTCAGCACATTTTTAGCCATCACACTGACCACATTCACAATTCAGAATTACGTAAGTGGAGCTTGTTGGGGATGGGAGTAGTAGGAGTATTTACTAATTCTATGCTGAGAAGATACTTTGTTGAAGCCCATGCAAGTCTTCGGGTCAGACGGGACCTCGGGACTCTGAGGTGTTGTTTTTTAATGCATTTTGTGTGCACAGGACGTTATGTAAAGCTGGCATGTTACTTCCCATTATTGAGATTGCTGTTTTTATCCTATCTATTAAGTTTTTCATACAAAGTGGTATACGTCCAAGGAGTTACGTTGTTATTTTTATGCAACCACAGCAGTTGTTTTGCCAGTATGTAATATTCTTAGTGATATTGTTAGCTCAATAGCTCAAGCATATGGTACAGCGAACATATTGAGACTCAAAACTTAATGATGATGATGTGTGGCCCAATATAATGTGCTTTATGGTCATGGTAAGAAGGGGATTCAGTAAAATGGCTTTATTGCTCTTCCCCCCCCACCCCAACGTCCCAAACAGATTATTGAGGAAACTATTAATGGTGCTATGAGTGTTGTGTTTGGTCTTTCCCGGCATATAAGTTTTTCTGTTTTAATGTTCACCAACCCATCCTTGGGAACATCAAATTTCCATGTGTTTATTTGGTTGTCAAGCTAATACTATACCTGCCCATTGACGATACAACTTGATTCCATTCAGATAACCTTCTAAGTGTTTGATCTCAAGTGTAGCATTAAGACATGACAAAAAAACAGGACAAAGTACTTTGAGAAGCTTCACCAACACTTGGCTGGGAAGACCATGGCATTTATCTTGGTTGTGTGGATAGTTGATCCCAGTTACAAAAAAACCAAAGTTATAAGAATCATTATGAAGACAGGGTGACTATTTCTTAATTAATGATATTTGTATTTTATAGGTTGTTTATTGTAGTTTACTTGCTACTAACCTAGTTATTGGTACTTGTAGTCAAAGAGTTGCTTTGTGCAGTCTGTGATGGTGCATAATTACCGAGTGCTAAAAGGGTTGCTAACTGTTGTGGAGTAGAGGATGAGTTGTAGTTGAGTTTTGAGCTTTCTAATATTGTTAATGACCCAAGCTTGGGCAGCATGTGGCTTTCACACTCCAATTTTAGGAGATTTGTTAGAAACGACTATTTTTAGTGTTTACTACATTTAAAGTTTTTATAAGAAACATTACCATTGAGTAGGATGTCATCACTTTGGTTAACAATGGTAATGTGGTCTTGATGGGTAGGATAGCTTTATAGTCGGTTACGAGACATCCTTAGGAGCCTTGTAGGAGGAACTGAGTAAGAATGCAGTAATGAGTTCATCCTGAAGACTGTGTGTGCACTGTGCAGGTGATGTCCATAGGTACAACTAAACTGTTCTTCATTCCCATCACATTAATGATTCTTGTTTTCTTCAGGATGGAGCACAATTATTCATCTTTTCATTATGTCATTGAGAAAATTATTAAACGAAGAGTAATAATAGTGTACAATAAGGGAAGTCCTCGCCAAGATGTAGTCCAGACACACACTTCATCTGTTGGTAGTTGTTGCATACATTGGCAGTGACGTTAGCTGATACCTTTCACTAACCTGTTTCTTAAAATGTTTGGCTTGCTTCTTGCACTTCCGTCTTCTGAAAGGTCTGCATTATAAGGTCAATATTACCTCTGCAAATAAGTTTGAATAGATCACTACTCAGAATGTTAACCTGACCAGCAGGACAACTTATAACACCAGCATTATTAAGGACGTCCACTCACGAACACATTCCTTATTAGCTGCTCTTATTTGTCATGCAACTTAAACTAAGGTATAAGTGAATGACAGTACTTTGACGAATTTACTAGTGTGTACTATAATGTGTGTATACTTATAAGGGGATAAATTAAGTAGGCAAAGAGTAGCATGAGAAAGTGTTGATGAGTGGGTGGTAATAATGTTGGTCTGCTCTCTAGGTCATTCCTGGTTTGAAGTTTCACTTGAGTGGTTCATCACCTAATGTGACTGAGGTGTTGAGTGGTCACAGACATGGTGTTGTAGCACATGTTATGGCCAAGAAAGTTACATTTAAGGATCATTTCCAGGTTGTTCAGTCTAATAGTTTCATCAGTAAGGTACTGCATTCCAAATTTGCATTTCTTTCTCATTTAAGATACTTCCAGTTAGATATATTTTTAAGCCACTTTTATAGTTTATAAACAGAGTAATAAATTAATATTTCATAATTTTTATATGATCATATATAATGTATGATGCTGAATTACTTAACTGTTTAATTTTATGTTTCTATAGTAAAAAAAAATTCAATTTAAAATGTAGTTCATGGAGTCTGTCATTCTCCCACATACATAGTGTGTACTCACAGGTGTAAAGGAATAACTACCACACTAGGAAAACGGTAAGATCCCGAAACTGTGGAAAGTGACTCAGCCGGTAATAGAAGCATATGAATACAGTGTGGCCAGCGATCTGAACCTCAGACCCAGCACAAACCAGCCTCACTTTTAACAATCAAGTTATAAGAATCCATCAATGACTCAAGTAGGTTTTGTCAGCCTTATGTAGAGGGAAGTCCTGTTTGTTGTTACTCCAATGTAGTGTGTCACAGATATCCATTGGTGAAGAATATTTGCCGTCACTGGGAACTGAAGGTCAATGTAACGCATGACATAAGTTCTTAAAAATACTTTGATATCAGAAATGATTACATAAGAATATAAATACTACAGGTTTACATTTTCAGTATTTACACATTCATGACAATCACTCATATTCTGTCTGAAAATTGCATTAACAGTATTTCTGGTGAAGTAGAACATAACAAAGAAACAAATACACTCAAATAAATAACCACCACCTTACACCAATGGGAATATTCTCCAAATTTGAAATCACAAGTAAATTTGAGTAGAAATGGATGGAAGTAGAGTAGTGATCCATTATGTGCACCCTTGGTGGTAGAAACCTTAATTATTCTTTTCTGAGAAATAACAATCAGTTGAATCATTTAATTATGGTCAAATGTATGCCTGTAGTTGTGTGGTGAAAGGATGATCATCTTTCCATGCTGTAAGACTGTTTCAATGCCCATTTAAGCCTATCCATAAATAGTCCTTTAAACCTAACCCATCCAAGATAACATACATGTCTATGATGTGATGTTACACTTAAGTAAGACGAAAGATGCATAGCTCAGAATATATTGGCAGTTACTTTGTTGATGATTAAATGAGTGCTAAAACAGTATCAAATCTACATCTAGCAGCTTCATCCTTTGACCAGTCACAGATATTACTAAGGCTGTTAATCAATGCAATTCATACATATTTGGAAAGAATAACAATTCCAGCAATATTTCACCACTGCATCAAAGAAGCTGGAGTTCCTTGTAGCAGGGAAGTGCAAAAGGACACTGATGAAAAATGGATAACAATTTTGGAGACTACTTGTCCTTAAGGTTACAGTGTTCTGCAACACTGAACCGAAAGATTATCACCCTGTCACGTGGTTTGGTGTGCTCACATTAGATTAAAGTCAAGTTGGTGCATATAAACAAGTACTTGGAAACCGTTCTCAGTGCTGCAGTACTACTGTAATGTTGGTTCTTTAGGCACTTTCTTGGAAACACTTCAAGGAATTCAACACTTTATCAAGGTTGGGCAGCATAGCTGCTGGTGACAAAACATGTGCATCGCTGCCACTCCCACACTGTGTCCTGCTTCATTGTTGCATACAAGGTAATCTTACCAACACCAATGACGGTTCAAAAGGAAGTAAACCCTTGATAATTTGGCTTTCAGTGATTTGTAATGTTTTGGAAGACACTACAAGATTAAATATCAGATAAATCTTGAATAGCAAATGCAAGTATCTAGTAAATCTAGAAGCATCAATCACACGACAGTCTTTAGGATCAAGACATGCATAGCTCTGAGGTAAGGAGTAGCCTAAATAATGCAGCTTTCAAAAATACTTTCTTGGTAAAGCAATATTCTTAGTCACCCAAGCAATCATCAATAACAAGACATTATAAATTTAACTGCAGCGTTGTCTAATGCATAGCTAATTGGATTGGCACCAGGTATTGTTCCCGACACTTAGCCATTCATCCAAGGTTTACTCCTGTGATGCACTCGTAGTCTGGACAACAGTGTAGGAATGGCACTCAACACTACAATTCTTCCAGCCTTTTGGTGCTGCTTCACCCTACATACAACTTCCTTGGAAACACCTCAGCACTGAGTAAGAAATGCAAGTACCTTTGGGTGAAATTCAGAATTAATAGAAAACAATTCTCACACATAAATTGTTCTGAGATGAGGACTGCCATGTTGGAGGACTAACTTCATGACAATGCCAACTGGTATGCTTGATCTGTGTCCTAAATATAGTGTTGTTCCTTTCCCAATGGTTAAGATGTTCAATCTTTAATTATTTTTGGGAAGTGGCTGCAAAGGACAACCCAAGTCCAGCACAGTGTGGTGACAACACGCACCCAGAGGCATATGGCAGGATAAACTGCTGATAAGTAATAGAGTTTTGTGGCATTCATGTATGTATATACAACACAAACTCATCAAGTCGGTATTTCATGCAGATCTAACAAAACCAGTACTTGTATAAAATTTTGTTATTTAGGTTTATTAAAGGACAGTGGATAAAGGTTCCATTTGTCCCTAGATGAGCATTGAGGCACAGAAGCCACTATAAAATTTGTTTTAGAAACCTATCAAGACAGATTTACTACTGAAGAGAAATTACATAGCACCCCCTTGAAGTGTTGCATCTACTTAAAGGTTGAGATGACTCCCCTCCTCCATGGCCCACCCAGCACATCCAGTCCTGAGGTGTGATCGGTAAACTAGAGTGGAAACAAAATTCAAAACACACTACTAGTAAACCCTGAACCCACAAGTCAATGCTCATGGGTTCACACACCTTGCTGGGACAGGAGTGGTGGTGGTGGTGGTGGGCATGGAGGAGAGGAGACAACTGTACATGATTCTAACAGTGAATCACGCTGCTGCTTCATGTTATCAGATTTCATATCGTAACACGTGCAGTATTAAAGTCCTTTTCATTCATTATAATAAAAAGGTCACATGCTCAACAGTCTCACTCAAACACCAGTGCCTCCATACAAAACTGTTATAAAATTAGCTTTCTATCTACTTGACACCACCGGTTTATGTAATGCCCCTCTGCCCCTCCCCATCCATGTGGCAAACAATAAACTTTAGAAATGTAACAAAATCAATAGTGTAGCTTAGGGTCACCAGGGGGACCACAAACCTTAACCATCCGGCTGGGAAGGATCAAACATACATATGCATTTAGGGTTCCAGTACAAACCTGACTTCTGGTACACAAGCGTCCACACGTAAGGGATGAAGAAGTCCTCGGGTTCATTCTCCTCAACATACTTAAATTTCAGCTCGGGGAACTTTTTTAGCCGATCTTTGGGTAAGTGAAGCACACCTTGTTGGATCACCTCCTGTGGAAGAAGGATGAGGTTGAAATGTAATACAGATCTACAGTCTTAAATAATAGAAAGAAGAAAAAATAAGAACAGAGCAGCATACATAGAAATGCACTGATTCTACCCATAACCAAGGAGTAATAAATATAAAAAATTGAACAATCACACATGACACAAAGTTAAAAGTATTACCTCTATACTACTAATTCATATAGCTGACTAACAACTATAATTCCTGGAACATAAGTTAATATTTTATACTCAAGGTTCTTCCCAAAACCTGAGTCTCACTGCATCACCTGAGCACCTGTCCACCACCACCACCAGCTCACCTGTACATCCTGCACCCCGGGGTCCCTCTTAGTGGTCTCCAGGCGGCCCATCAGGTAGGAGAGAACTGTTTCAATGTTCTGCGTCACATCCTGGAAGTTTGGATGGGAGGAGAAGGGATGGAAGAGGTGTTGTTTGTAGAGCAGAGTGTACACCAGGTTGTGGTTGTGTGCCAGCTGGTGTGTCAAGACAGAGTTGAGGATCTCCAGCACCATCCGCAACACCTCTTCAAGCACACCAACATCACCAAGCTGGAAAAGCATTAGGTGTTGATATTTTGTTTTCATCCCTTATCATGATTCCCAGTTGAGAAATCATGTTCATTAACTCTGCTTATCTCAAGTCATGGAAAACAAAACTCAGTAAACCATGACTCACAGCATCAGGCATTTCACTCTCAGACTCGTCCAGAAGGTCCTCAGCTGCCCTCAGGGACTCACACAGGCGACTGTATCTCTTGCTGAGTGTTTCAAAGAGGCTCACTAGTCGCTGGCAGACATACGGGTGCAAGGACCGGAACTGACTGGACATGTTGGCCAGCGCTGCCAGACAGTTGGTGTGGAGGTATTTGTCCTGAGGAAACAAGGCACATGTGGCTCCATAGAGAAAGGTAAAGATTGTGTCCTGCAGATCATGAACCAATGGAACAATATCAAGTTATTATGGGGAATGTGGTAGGCTAGACGCAGAATAATCTTCTTACTGCATAGCGTGTAAGAATATAACCACATATTGAAACAAAGCTTAGTTAAAAAATCCATGGAGTGAACGCAGCCTTACTCACCCTCATCTTGGTCATGTTGTAGGTTATGGTTCTGATCACCACCAGGATGAGGAGACCACCAAGGGAGATGTCACTAATGAAACGCTCCGTGTACCAAGTGATGTTCTTGAGAGGCTGAAAGGTAGTTGACATAAAGGCTTTAATGCTGGTGCTAGTGTGTGTGTGTGTGTTTTGATCCTACACATCCCGTTAATGTATTTCAAAACACCATACACACACTGAGAAGCAACACAATGTATGCATCCAACCCTTTCCATCATACATCAGAGGACCAAATACACTTTAGCCAAGTATACAATTACTTACAACATCATGGATAGTTTTGTTGAATGAATCGTCTTCTGAGAGGATGAGCAAGATGATGAGGGACATATAGATGTGATGAGAGGTGCTGTCAGGGGCGTGGTAGAGGGTGTGGAGGATAGGCAGAACCAGACTTTCAACATCAGTGCGGGCGAGGACATAGGTTCTGAAGTCGTCGTTTTTATGCAGGAGGAGGTAGAGGAGGAGGGTGGTCTGGTCATCCTGCAGGTGTATGTACAGGGATTTGTACAGTGTGGCAAATTCTAACTTGAACGTTGCCACTGCTTGTGTTGGTGTGCTCTCGGCAGGGTCTGTGGAGGTATAGTAATGTGGTTATAATGTGGTTAGGGTATAGAACACTGTCTTGTCTATCCTGTTAAAATAGGGAAGGTATAAAACCCTTTGGAATATGATACAACCTTGTAATAATGGTAATAGTTACAACATAAAGTGAGCATGAGGAGGTACAAGCTTACCATGAAAGTTTTGTGCATGCAGTAAAGCCTGTCTGTAAGGGTTCCTGGTGGCACGGTCGGCTGTGTAATGGTTAGTCAGCACCAGCAGCAGCAACACACTCAGGGAAGCCAGCGGAGACTCTTGACCATTCACCAGCACTTCCTCCCCACTGTTAGCCAGGCCCAGTGTCAACACATTCCACAGACCAGCTGGAAACACACACAATACAATGGTGAGACTCAGACTTTTCAGGATTTTTCTCTTTTCCCCATAAATAATAAAGGTACTTGTGTTTGTGTTGAAATAATATGAGTATCCAGTTTACGAGTATGAAAGTCTTAGGGCAACAATGAAACCTAACAAAGTAATCAATAGATAACACACAAATATCAATATCAATCAATATCATGAGAACAATATCACATCAAGAGACTATGTATACACACAGGCCAGACCCAGGATGATGGAGCCACTCTCATTTTTGGCTGGTGGTTTGTCCTGAGCCATGAAGCGACGTACAAGTGTTTTAACAAACAAACAGGCGTGTATGGAAGCCCGGCCCGTCATCAACATTCTGGAGGATTCAAGGAGAGGGCAGAAAAATAGTGTTACATCAATATTTAAAACTAATCATCCATTTCACTTGACTAATATACTTAAACTACACTGCATTTTTATCAATCTTATGTAAAAAAAGGAGAAGGATTAAAACTTGAAGTGATAGGAGGTTAAAAATGCATATTACAATACAAAACGAATCTCATCTCCTTACAAACATTCATAGTATCATCACAGACTTCATAAATACACACAAATAAAATAATAACAAAATGAGATAAGAATACATATATTATAACCCCATTTACACTTCACAAAACATTCCTTCCTTACTTTAATATGGAGAGGAAACATTCATCCCCCGAGGCAAAGACCAAGGCTGAGGTGAGGACGAGTAGGGTGGTGGTGGCTTCCTGGTGGAGGGCGTAGGTCAGGCCCACTAGCGGCACATCCACCACCACCTCCACCAGGCTGGTCACAAGGTCCTCCACTAAGCTCTGGTTCTCTTCCATTGAAATTCCTGTCATGATGATTGTTAGGAGTTAAATTGCTTGTTTTAATGCTTTGCTATCCTGTCAACCTAATAAATTAATTGATATATATTTTGTTATTTCATGAAGATTATTTTAGTATTGCCATGATAGAAGAAAAGCTGAGGGAAGTGGAGACAGTTATAGATATAGTAAAAAAAAATTAATATATGAAGGAAAGTAATCCATAGGTAAGGATGCAACACTACACAACCACCAGCTGCACCTTCTTCAGTTGGTGGTGATGTCTGCAGGACCTCAATCACCTCCTCTTCAGACAGATGTTGGATCAGAAGCTTACACATACACCGTACAATGAAGAGAGCATTGTGAGCCTGCCACGTAAACACAGAGCTGAAGGGAGACAGAACCTTGCATCACATCACAACCTCAAACAATAACTAAGTATGTGTGTGTAGGTCAACGTCTGAGTGGTTGGTTATGATATTAAAGCGAGTAAATTGACACTCACTTATCACACTGTGCGGATGCCTTCAACTCGGTGGCTCGGGACAGGAAGACATTGACGAGTGACGCCACGTTGCCACTCTTACTGTGGTTCTGGACCAACTCAACGTAGAGAGGCATGATGGCTTCCTCCAGCAGGCGGTGATCTGAGCTGATGGCGTGGAGGAAAGTACTTTCTCAAATTTGTTTTATATTCTATACTTATTATGTAGTATTAGTTTTAAGTTAACACAGTAAAGCTTCATAGCAAATTACTGTCCTAACTATTACATTCTTGTTGATATACTTAATGCAGACAATATCATGATTATCAAACACTATGAATGTATTGCAAAAACTCCTCTATACCATCACATGACCTCTGATATCTGACACTTGGTTTTTTATGCATTAACTCACTCACTCCTCTAACCTAACCTCACCTCACCAACCTTGAATTAGGTATTGAGAATGTGAAGGAGAGGAGCTGGTTCCAGAAGGGGTCATTGGGTGTTATGACTTCCTCGCTGACGAACCGCTTCAGGTACGCGTTAGAGGCAAGCTCACTGATGCTACTGCTGCCGGCACCCATCTTGCCTTGGTGTGCTTGTACAGTGCTTCCTTACTTGACTCTTCTCTCAGCCAGGTCAGTGTGATAGCGTCATCATCCAGCCTGGAAATGACACTAAGTTATGTGTTGTAGTGATGAGGACTTAAAAAATACAGAGCTATTTCGTTATTTGTTAAGTTATTTTAAGGTATGTTTGCCATCCTTCATCTCCTATCTCCTTACATACATTCTGTAGTAATGAGGACTTAAAAATACTAAGCTATTTAATTATTTGTTAAGTTACTTTGAAGTATGTTTTCTCTCCTCCACCTCACATCTCCTCGCATACATTCACTACATTCTTCATGACATAGGAACAAAGTGTGGTTCCTCCTACACTTTCTCTAACACTCATTGTTTCTATAGATGCAAAACCCATCAGTTTTGATATATCTATCAAATAAATTTGCAGATATAATCACTGGTACACATTTACATACATATTAAACTCTACATTATAAAAAAAATATATATAAAATTTCCTGAATCCTTAGCTACACAAGTACATACAAAAAAAAAAAAAAAAAATCTTATCTTAATTAACCAACAATCGTAGGTGAAAATGAATTACACTAACACACAAAAGGTAGAGAAAAGAGAAAGAGAAAGTGAGAGAGAGAAAAGGAAGATATATAAGACAGAAAGAGAAAACAAAAATAAAGATAGAGAAGAACATCCAGAACTGTCAACGTAGACAAATACCAACATACACTTTCCTCAATGCTTATTCTGCCTTAACAACCACACTATATACTCTAATTAACATCTAAATATATTACACCACACTTATTTATCATTATCTGTCAGCATAACGTGTGTATATAGTGGATAAACACCTACCTGCCGTGTGTTTAATGAATTGAAATAAGAGTGTTACCTGCCACGACCAAAATGTAAACACGTCGACTGCTTGTGGACGATGAATATAAATACATCTATTCAGGTCATTTAATTAATGAATACCACATGTTATAGTTAAAATATATATGATAGATTATGCTATAACGAAAGTGGTATAATTGACAATAATTTATATGACAATAGCAATACGGAAATACATATTCGTAGTGGGTGATGTATATAGATAAATGTGTTCAGATAGTTTCATTAACAAAAAGACACATATTATAATCAAAATAAATATGATAAACTATAGTATCACCAAAATAACATAACAAACAACAATATATAACAATGATACGAACTAAAAACACCGTACGCTAACCACATGGAAAATAAATTACTACAACCTCAGCCATTGTAGGTAATCCCGGCTAGCTCACAGTACTCCTTTAAACACACAGTTACAGATTAATGAAGACGAGGGGAGTACTACAAGACCATAGTAGATATAACAAGTCGGTGAAGGTAACACCTCACTCAGTCCCTTTGTGGCCATCAAGGGAGGAACTTCATGCTGCTAAGTTCTTGTCCTCCCTCTTTTTTTTTTTAGCTTTTCCCGACCAGTGCTTGACGAGGCAGTGTTGGTATTGTATCCGCCGGGTTTGTGGACGATTGATGTGTGCGTAGAACCTCGGGATAAATGTCAGAAGCTGTCAATTCATTACCACCGCCCTGCAAACGTCCCCGTCTCGATAACTCTGTCAACGGAAGTGCGGTGAGGAGAAGTATTACTAGTATTATCACTAACACACCTTTATTTCAGCTGCATGGGCGTGGTGGTGAGGCGTGTGTGGTGGTGTGTGCAGGCGTGGGTGTGTAGGTGTGGTGTGTGTGTGCGTGTGTGTGTGTGGTCGATCACTACGTCCTCCCCGGTGGCTTGCCATGGGGAGGGGGCCCGGTAAGGGGGTTACCTGGGGGAATTTACCTGAGGACCGGGAGGTATGTGTGTGTGTGTGTGTGTGTGTATGCATGTATGTATGTGTGTGTTTTTAGGATGTATGGGATTATTAAACTTGTGTATTATATAAATTACTCCACGTTTTATTAAGGAAATTTGTGTAGAGTATTTAGATTAGCAAAGCGTCACTATTGAAGTCTTGATTGATTGTAAGAAAATGTAGTAATGGTTGTCTAGGGTAAGGTTAGGTTTGTTTAGGGAAGGTTTGATTGGCTTATTTCATTATAAACCATATCTTCCTTACCTAACCTTGCCTTGCCTAAGATAAACTAACTATTGAAATGATTACCATCAAATAACCAAACATATGCATTTCCTCCTTGGATTTTTTGATGTTTGCTGGATCACTTTGTTTTGTGTGTATATGATATGTGAGTTTTATCATTCTACATAAGACAGAGCTATTGGTAAGAATTGTATCATGTACCAAGCCCTGTGTACAGTCGTATATATATTTTATTATTTATATATATACAAGACATGCAAAGTGGTATGAAAATGCTTTTTCCATAATGTTTCTTGATATTGTGCAAAATGCAATTTGATATTTGATATTTAAGTTTCCTTTTCAGTAAGTAATGTATAGTTGATCGAAACACTTATATTAACCAGTAATTGATGCCAATTGGCTGCGTGATTTTCGTGTTTGATGCCATAGCAACTTTACATGAAACAAAAGGCTATGCTGTGATTGTTTATTGCGTTCATACAAGTCTGACCTTTATTAATATTAAAGACCAGTCATTGAGATGCTTCCCCTTTCCGTAACTATTGGGTAATCTGATATTCCCAGGGTTTTAAAGGGGAGAGGAACTTGTCATCAGTGAAAACTCTATCCCCTTAGATGCCCTGAAGAGTTGCTAATCTAACAACCCAATAACCTTTTAGCTGCGAAACTCTGATATTAGAATACACAAACAAATCCAATGCAAGTATTATATATGTCAAATTCGACAACGTTATGTCCATTCAATATAGGTGAAAGCAGATTGATTGCCTCCAAAGAGGTTATGGAAGGAAAGTAATTATGAGGAACAATTAAGAGACAAGTGAGTCTTGTTTGTGGATATTTAGAATGAATATACTACTCTATATTATGTTCAAGGTTGATTTGAAGAAGCAGTGACATGAAAAGGGTTGAAATACTGCACTACCAGTAAGGATTGTCTTCATAAGTTGAAGGGTCGTAACATTAAACCTTTCACCAAATTTAATGTTACAACCTTAATCACTGGAATGGCAGTTGGCTGGTACAGCTTGGTGTAGTGAGATTACTTCCCAGTTTTCCGGACTTTCCTTTATACCCGCTGGCAATCTTTCTGGTCCACCCTTACCTCTAATAAACTCCACGCTGTCAAGCCCTCTGTTTCCCCTTGGTCCCACCCATCTCATCCTACTAGACGCTGGGAGACTGCCCTGGCCCGCTTACGAACTGGCCACACCAGACTCACCCATTCCTACCTGATGTCCCGTTCCCCTCCCCCTGTCTGCCCATCTTGTGGCGTCCTTTCCTCCCTTCCTCATCTCCTCCTCTCATGTCCCATCTTCGTAACCCCTCGTCTTGCAGCCTTCCCCCACCTTTCCTCCCTGTCCCGTGCTCCCCATCTTGCTGACATCCTCGCTGAGTCCCCTTCCTTTTCACTCCCTGCCCTTATATCCTTCCTTCGTACTGCTAACGTCTTACATCTAATCTAACCCCTACCCAACCCTACCCCCCACCTAGTCCTACTACCCCAATAGTGCCATATGGCCTTTGTTGCCTGGCACATTTTCCCGCCCCCACATTACAATTACAATGGGTGTAGTGAGGCAGGAAGTATATAGTACTATATAACTACTGTAGGATGAAAGGTTACAAGGTGTTTAGTATGGCTCTGCACCTCAGTATGCTATGAATAGTGTGAGGACTAGGTGAGGTGTGGAGGAGGAGAAGGAAGAGAGTATATTTAATGTGTGGGTTAACATGGCATCAATGTGGTCTTTTTTAACACCAATTGATTCATAGTGGAAGGTAAACATTATCTGATAGTGAGTAAGGTATTGATGAGCACTAGCATGGCAGCAAAGTATTATCAGAGGAAGGGCATAAGACTGAGAAAACATATAACCATGCATTATGGTATTACTCATCTAGAATGGAGGAGTCACACGTGGAAATTATATCATGATGTATAATTTCCTTGATTATTGAGCTGCTGCCAGACTAGTAGTTTTGTAGAGTTTTTGTGAATGGGATAATTAACTACCGACTGAGTAGATATTATAATTAGATGAGAAATTCTGATGTAGATTTTATTGTAAAGAATATAAGTAACATAGTGGAAATTAACATCAATAAGAAGGAAAAAGCCAATCTTAAGCAGTGTGAAGAAAATGATAAATCCAGCAAGTCAACATTCATAAATAGACTCAGACATAAAAAACAAAACTCCATTGATACCCTCCTCAAATTAATGATAGAGACTGGGTTCTATTTCTATGTAAGATGGACGTTAATAAGCAATCAATGGTCATTCCTATTAAGTAATATGTGTCTGTACCTGTTGTCTTACCTTTATTAATGTTGATCTTCATTTACCTCTCCTGTGCTTCACTCTTCCTTATATAACTAAGAGGCAACGTAAATAGTGTAGCAGAGTATAGATCATAGCCTCGTGCCATGCTCTGCTATCCTCTTAATGGTGGTGATGGTAGTGACATTTCAAGTGTAGTCATACGTTTAACCTTTTCTTTCCGAGGCAACGTTTACTGTCCTTCCTTGAAGTCTTCTCTTGGCAGATGTAAAGGCTGGCACCACATGCTGCTTAGTGGTGCCAAATTAAGGGGGGAAAAAATCTGAAGACAGGCAACATTTGCTTGTCTATACGAAAGGTGTTAGTAAGCATATTAAAATTAACATCTTACTTGCTTTCTTGTGAAGATTAATAGAGGGAATTCTTTATCAAACTAATGTGTACTTTTTCTTGAGTGTTTGATAATGGACTAACTTAATGCCAAACTTAATTAACCTTGTTCATATTAGGGATCAAGTAACCTGTGTGATAAGAGATTTTGTTTGTACTATTAGTGAATCTTATAATGTATGGAGTATATAGTATAAGTGTGTGTGTGTGTGTGTGTGTGTGTGTGTGTGTGTGTGTGTGTGTGTGTGTGTGTGTGTGTGTGCGCGCTAGTGGGGGGAGGGGGCGAGGTACATTCAGTTATGTCTGTGTATCTTGAACATTTGATACCCAGTGTTGACTTTTGATACAGACCAGAATGTGTAGTAAGATAACGTAATGATTGTGACTAATGAATGACGAGTATTGTGTCATAAGACTAACATATACATACACAGAGTTCAGGCTTCATTGATTCACTTAAACGAACCTTATATTTTATTGTGACATTAATGGCTTGTAAAATGTATGATGAATTAGATAATGAGTTGAGAGAGCAATAGGTAGATAAGAAGGCATACATTAGTCAATAGAATGAAGGGGTGTGATTAACTATAACGAGTATCACATTGGAGAGAGGTGAGAGAGCATAGTTACAGGAATAGCTGAGAAGGGAACCACTGTTATCTTATAAACTATGACAACATGGGAATGATAGTGAGCTGGGTAATTTCCTGAGAGATAGAGTTTTCATAAGATAAATTCAGGCCGATAATGAGAGGATACAAATTTTACATAAAGAAAGAAGTATTAACTGTGTGTAGGATTGTTTGGCGAGGCTCCTTACCGGGTCTTTGTGTCTTGATGGGCAGGTGTGGTCTTAAACACATCACCTGCATACTAACCAACTCTGTTTATTCTGTCCACGTGGTTAGAATTTTCATACCGTTGACAAGAGAGATGAGGCTTGTATGTAGTAATTGTTGACTGACCGTTACGTAATCGGAACTTGATTTTATCTCTTCTTTCTTCGTAATTTAGACAAGTACTCATGGTGTGTTAGTGTCCTTGAAAGATTAGGGGGTGTAACGGGTTCAAGTTTTTTTAGTGTTCGTATTTTCTTTGTTACTGTTCGCTAGTTGTTTTAGGTTCTCAATGTTTAGCATGGTCGATGTTAGCCTTACCAACTGGATTTACGGAAGTCCTCCCTTTATTTTATGTGCACGCGCTCTTTTAAACGTTTTCCTTGAACAGCTGTGACTATGCACCTAAGTTTGCTATATTAATTAATGCCTTCTGTTACACCGGTAGCTTCGGATTCCTATAGTATTATTACCTGTGATAAATTATACAAATAGACAGGAAACTTTTATCTTATTACAGCTGTTTAGGGTACATAATGACGTCAGCGTTTTGGGTTTAGGGAGAGCTGGGTGTGACGTCACCACGACCAGCTGTCAGAGGAACCGGGATCGCTGGGTGGTGCCGGGTGAGTCGTCTGCCCGCCTCCCTCGCCTCTACTGGATAACTGAGGGCCAGAATATACATTATGTGCACTCCCGCGAAGTGCACATGACGGAGTTACCAAGGGATAGAGGTTTATTAATAGCTTTAAACCAGCGCGCTTCTAGACCTTACTTGCGTCGAGTCGCCAGGTGATATATTTTTATGAGCGGGGTAACTTTATTTGTTCGACGGGTGAAGGGCCTCGGGTGTAGGGAGGGTCCGAGAATGCCATTGGTGTAGCAAGGAGGGTCCGGGAAGGCTGTGATGTGCCTTTGTTGTGGTGTAAATAAAGTGAACCATTATGTAACCGGCAGCGAGTGGTGGTGGTGGTGATGGTGGTGGTATGGAGGAGTGCGCACGCCGGTTGCCAGTGACGGAGTTAGTAGCGTTTGTGTGAGGCTGTGCGCACGGGCTGGGAGGGATAGCTGCCTTGTATTCTTTGTGGCAAGCCGTGCAGCGCCGGCTGGAGGTGGCTAGTTTTCGAGGACGGTAGCTGCGGCAGAGGGAGTAGAGTAAGGTGTCCGCTCGACCCTCGCAGCTGCCCTCATCGGCGGCGTTTCTCTCAAGAGGGATAGCAAGGTAAAAGTTGAAACCACCCATTTTTCCCGTCCTGGCTGAGTCCCTTTTTCCCCGCCCTTCCCGTCGTTCACCGCCGCGACAGCCGCCCCTTTCTGAGACAGGGCACCGGCCGTCGTCAGTAGCCTCATGCAGTGGTGTGGGCCAGTCATCGATCAATGTAAATAGGCAATGCAGCAGTTCGCTCACCCCACCGCGGCCCTCACCTTCACCGCTACGGCAGCGCTGCCTGACTGCACCAAAACTGCGCCGACTCACCTTGAGAGTCAACACCTCCTCCTCCACCTACACCTCTGCCTCCACCTCCTCCAATGTCCTCCTGACCTGTAGTAACATGGGGCTTCTTGCCTACATTGCGTGACGTCATTCTGCCTAGGTCATCGTGACGTCAGCTTGGCAAATGTCATGTGATTTTCAATATGAAAGACGGACGGAGGGAGGGTGCGTGAGGTGCTTGTGTTGTCATGAGGGCGTGGAGGGCTGGCTGGCTACCATGGAATTAGTCAGGCGATGACATGACATCCGGAAGTCATGTCACAAATTGCATGTTAGTGTATGTGTATGTTTGTGTGTATACTCGTGGTCCAGACGTGTAGACAAAACATATCCAATCATAACAGTCAGTACTCTTGCCTTGTTCGTCAGGCCTGAAGGTTGACGTGTACGGACACTCCCCTCGGCGGCCGGCTAGTCGGCTACCGAGTTGAACGGAGTTGAGTCACTGTCAGCTGGTAAGTGGGACAGGAGAACGCCGCCCCGGCCGCCAGCCCGCTACCACCACGCCTCAAGCACATACACACACACACTCACACACACATACCCGCATGCTTTGTGTGTATGTTTGCATAATGAGATGATAATAACGCACATGGAATCAGCTATTCTGTCATATACTCTGAGCAATATACCATAATAGTACAAAGGAAACACAGAGCTCTGCTAAACCTAACGAAGCAAGTAGTAGTAGCCTCCATTGTTTACTAGGTTACGGGCCACTAACAACTCCAATATATTAGTGTTTAGTGATGTTTATTTTAGTCTTGTACTTTGTTGATTAGTACTCGTAACTTGTGTTATATGTTTGTTCATTTACCTGCGTTTACAGAGTATTTTGACCACATTCCAATCAGTGTGGGGAGGATTATGTCACAACTTCATCGTTACATTTCTCTTCAAAACGTACTACCACTTCTTACTCATTTTCATAATAGTTCAACCTGTTTTTTTTTTTTTTTTTTTTTTTTTTTTTTTTTTCCATTAGATATGTGATAAAGAACGTCTGATTTCCTGTTGATTAAATGTTATATCACGAAATTATCTCTCTCTCTCTCTCTCTCTCTCTCTCTCTCTCTCTCTCTCTCTCTCTCTCTCTCTCTCTCTCTCTCTCTCTCTCTCAAGTATTATTGCAACATATCTCCCTTCTCCACCCCCTTATTCCCTGCCTCTTTATCTTCCCTCCATTCTCCCCTTGCTGTCTGTGTTATGAAGGAGGGAACGTTAAGATGTCTGCCTTCTCTCTCCTCCCTCCCCTCAATACCTCTAGCGAATATTGTTATCGGATTCATATCTGAAGTAGTACATTAACCTCAATACTTTTGCCTCCTACTCCTCCTCCTCTAAGCTGACGCACCCAAAACAAACGTATCACCATCCTGTTCCTCCCTCCTCCTCCTCCTCCTCCTCCTCCTCCTCCTGTGTGTACATGCTAGAACACGAAGAAAAAAAGTCTCAGAGAATGTAAAATGTGTGTGTGTGTGTGTGTGTGTAAAGGAGGATGTGAGTAATAGTGGGGGTAAAGGGGGGATGGTGTGTTGAAGGTTGATCCCGTTCATCCACGTGGCTCTCTCTCTCTCTCTCTCTCTCTCTCTCTCTCTCTCTCTCTCTCTCTCTCTCTCTCTCTCTCTCTCTCTCTCTCTCTCTCTCTCTCTCTCAACATGGCTGACGCAACAATGGAAATCTTTGTGCGTTGTCTTGTCACATGTTGCTACACGTCACTAATACGTACTTCACACCATCTCTCTCTCTCTCTCTCTCTCTCTCTCTCTCTCTCTCTCTCTCTCTCTCTCTCTCTCTCTCTCTCTCTCTCTCTCTCTCTCTGCTTCGTTTCTTCTATTTGACTTTGTATTACTATTCCTCCTCCTCCTCCTCCTCCTCCTCCTCTGGCCACACCTGCATGAGATCAGGTATTGTGCAGCTCTCCCTATGACTGTCCCAAGGCTGTCCTGTGCGTAGGCAGGTGATGGTGGTGGTGGTGGTGTTAAATATGACTCGTTCTCCTTGTGATGATGATGATGATGTTGATAGTGATGGTGGTAATGAGACGAGTAATAAATGTAACATTGGTGATGGTGCATTAAGGTTGAGTATGTCTTTGTTAGTAGTAATAGTATTTGGAGTATTTGTTGTTATTTTAAGGAAGGTGACGGAGAAAGACCCAGTGGAACGCCAGACATTTATTTTTATTCTCATTTCGCTTTGTCACGAATTCTTTGACCCCCTTTTTTTTTTCTTCATAAGGTTTGTAACTTTTATTAGCTTTTCTTTGTTATATTTGATCTTAATGTTTGATTTCTTTGTTGCACTTTTCCTATTTTTTTATGTTGTTGGTCTGCACTTCCTGTCTCTCCCACCAGATTTTAGTCGATGTGCTTTTGTTTATTTCTTTTATTTATTCTTTTCGTCTATAATTATTTCGTTATTCTCTATTTCAGTCTAATTTACTCCCTTTCCCTTATCCTCTTGCTTATTTATATTATGTTATTATCCTATCATTATATTCTCTTCTGGATATTCCCCGGTTTCTTCCTCCTCCTCCTCCTCCTCCTCCTCCTCCTCCTCCTCCTTGCAGTAAAATCGTGATATCATGAAGGACACGAATCCTCTTCCCCTCTCTCTCTTCTCTCTACTCCTCCTGTCATGTATATGCTTATTAGCTATTCAGTAACATTCATACCTTTTGACGTGTGTGCGTGCGTCAGTGGGTCAGTTTTTCATGTATTCTCTCTCTCTCCTCTCTCTCTCTCTCTCTCTCTCTCTCTCTCTCTCTCTCTCTCTTCCTCTCATCTCTCTCTCTCTCTCTCTCTCGCTCTCGTCAGCTTCAAGTCATGC
>JAXIVD010002081.1:0-27500 GCA_036785275.1 Cancer borealis
CTACCACAGACCTTCCACTTACTGTTGCAAACTGTGGCTGACCTCATGATGCTTCTACCGCCTGGCTCACCACTCCAGATGATGGCTGTCAGGTGAGCCATGTATTGTTATGCCTTCTTTTTAACATACTTTAGAACACATCTGATTATTGCATCAGAATCCTGTGCATTTAACTAATTACTGCTGCCATTCAGATGCTGGGGCCTGCGATTCACTCCCTCTGACCATGACTTTCTACACCAAAGTCATGTCTTCTCCAACATATCCAAGATCTTGTCCCGGTCAGAAGAGGTGTTAGGGGCTGGGGAGGAAGGTGTGGCCTCCATGTATGAGAGTCATGGCCCGGTGAGTTGTCAGAAAAAATAATTGTAGTCATTGTGGAGGAAATTGAAAATGCCATCACCTAGTAGAAATAATTATTTTCATCAACATCATACTGGTATATATCAGGCAGATTATACATAACAGTACTATAGAGCAAAAATTTCACTGAAATGTGGAACTCGTTCATGATTAAGTGGCTGTTACAATAATTCTCAATATGATCTTGACTCCTTTTCCCACATTCAACAAGGTGAGAGCTTGAGACCTTAAAGTGGATAGTAACAGTCATAGAGAAAGGCTGTGCAATGAAAAGTTAATCATACTACCAGTCATATCATGCAAACACTGGAACTACGAAAGTACATCATAATGTAGACATCCACTTCCTAATGAGACAAGACTGTTTTGTAGAAAATGCAGATTATAAGAATAAAACTATTTTATGCAGCTTAGGTTTAGAGCATCTCTTCAGATATTTTTTCTTTTTTGTTATATTACATTATTATTATTATTATTATATATATATATTTTTTTTTTTTTTTTTTTTTTTAAGTCCATACCTTTGGAAGTATTACCATATGACAATATTGTTTGCTTTATTTATTAATTTGACATTCTATTTGATTTAGTGTGAGTAGTGGACTGTTATTTGTGTAGTAACTTACAAGTTCTATTTTTCTATAGCTATCTCCATATCCCTTCTTCTATGTGTTCCCCGTAAGTGATATTTGGTCAAAGGATTCTGCTTACTCATAACTACCATTTGTCCCGACCCTTGATGGGAAACCTTGGTTGTAATGTTTCTTCCAAGGGCGAGTTGGAATTTGAAAGTCTTTCATGCATTGATGAGTAAGCAGGAAGCAAGAACATCAGTATATCCAGATGAAATATTTACATTTGACAAGCCATTTACATTTTTTTCTTAATTTTATCCAGTTACACTTGACTGGCTTCCATTATTGTTGTATTACCTACCCTATATTGTGTGCATCCTTTTCTCTTAAAAAAAGAAGTCCACTAAATTTATGACACTCAATATATGTGTGTGTATATATATATATATATATATATATATATATATATATATATATATATATATATATATATATATATATATATATATATATATATAAATTTATATATATATATATATATATATATATATATATATATATATATATATATATATATATATATATATATAAATTTATATATATATATATATATATATATATATATATATATATATATATATATGTGTGTGTGTGTGTATGTATGTATGTATATATATTTATTTATTTATTTATTATTATATTTTATTAATTTTGTATTTGTTTATATATTTTTTTTTTTTTATTATTATTAAGCTTTTAAGTTTTTCCTTTCCTGCCCCAAAAGATCAAAATTTTGCATGCCTGAGGTATTATTTCCCCAAAATAGCAGACACCCTCCCACCTCCCCTGCCCTGACCGCCTCCGCTGGTCCGCTGCGCAGGTGACCAGCACTGTGGAGTGTCTGCGGGACCTAATGGGCGAGTGTGAAGTGCGGGCATCAAGCAGGCAGGCCATGGTGCCTTCCCTTACCGATTCCTCCACTGAAACCTTCTGGGAGTCAGGGGATGAGGACCGCAACAAAACCAAGACTCTCACTATCACCTGCCCTTCCTCCGTCCACCCACAGACCATCTACATCCACATAGACAACTGCAGAGACCTTGGGGTGGGTGTCTAGGACCCTGTTCCTTCTTCTTTCTTGGTGCAAAAAATTAAGATTTTTTATAAAAATCCTTAGTGATTATCAATATTGCTACAGTTCTTGATATTCCTGCAGAACAAGGTGTCCAATGTGGTGTTCAAGTGTGGTAGTGGTGGTGAAGATATGGTTGCTGCCAGGAAAGTTGATTTGGAGAGCAGGTTTACTGGCTGGCTACATGCTGTTCTGCTGGGTAAGTAAGAGATATTAAAAAAGATTATGTACAATTTAATTCTGATTATATATATATATATTTATATTTATATTTACTATATAGAAAGGAATGAGAGGGAAATAACCATAACCATCCTTGTCCTTGCTTTGTGTGGCAGGTGAGGCAGTCAGTACAATGGTTGTGGAGTTGCGTGGGCCAGACCAGAGTGTGCGTGTGCGTCAGGTGAGGGTCCTGGGCAGTGGTGAGGGTGAGGGTGGTGGAGTGCGCCCCCTCCGCCAGCACTCTCCCCTCACTATCCAGCATCGTGCATGTGAACAGGAGACCCTCAAAGTGTTCCGCCTAATTACTGGACAGGTAACTGGTGCTAGTCTATCATTGATTTAAGTTGTATGCCACTTTTGGATATATTGAAGATATGTTTTGCTCATTAGCAGAAAATTGAATGCTTGAGAACTTGCAGCTTATAAATTTGATATTGAATTAGTATGTGATGAATATAATTGTGTATTTGTGTAAGTTTGTTCCTTCCGTCCTTCCTTTGTTCTTTTCATATTCCAGTCCTCTAGCTCTCCTACCATCAGGACCACCACGATATATTTTACTTGGGTAGATAACTAAAGATAACCACCACCCTTCCCACAGGTGTTTGGACGGCTCATCAGGACAGCGGAGGGAGCCAGTCAAGGGTTAGAGGGACGGAACGTATGTGCAGGGCCATTGGCAGCAGCAGAACACCAGGAGCGTAATAATGATCTGCGGGAACACATGGTTGGTATCCTCTTCTCTAGGTCAAAGCTGACACATCTACAGAAACAAGTGAGTGTGTGTTTCCTTAATTGTAGTTGTAGGTAAAGGGTCTGAGCGACTCTCTTGTGGTCCTGTCTCCGTATCAATATTTGTCCAGTCTTTGCTTTAGTTGTTGTACAATCTTTGCTATTATCACCTTTTTTCAGTTCATTTCAAGTACAGTAATCTCTCAATTATCCGTTGTATAGGAGCCGAGACTGTGACGGATAGCGTCGAAAGACAGATAATGCAACACTACCCCCATAGGCCTTTTTTTTTCTCACTACATAGGAATCCGTATACGATCATGTGTATCTGGCGTAAGCGTAACTAGCGAAAAGACGGATCATGTTTTTTTATATATATATATATATATATATATATATATATATATATATATATATATATATATATATATATATATATATATATATATATATATACACTAAAACCTCTATAATTTGATCTGATTCAGAGGAGAATATTGAAAGAGTTGTCAGATATAAGTCAGCACACTTTAAATAAGTACATTTTTCTCTGCTGCACAGGTGTGTTCCCACATTGTGCAGGCAATCCGTAAGGAGACAGTACGTGCTCGTGAAGAGTGGGAGTCAAGCTTGAGCTGTGAGACACTGGGTACACCAGGCACCCCTGAGGAGGGTCAACACAGCTCCCCAGACACATACTGTTTTGAGATGCTGTCCATGGTGCTGGCATTAAGTGGCTCAGCTGTGGGACGTGCTCATTTAGCACAACAAGACCATCTCCTCCGCCACCTGCTGTCCCTCCTCCACACAGGCTCTGCAAGAGTACAACGACAGGTAGGTCTGAGGAGCAAGTGAGGGTAAGTATACGCACACCTTCAGCTGGTTAGATTGGTCTCTTTACTTATAAGGGAGCTCCTGTGTTTGTCAAAACCATATGCAGTCTAACCTCTGTTTTCACAGGACTCCTCTTTCTATTTTCCAATACAAAAACAATCAATCCTTGCAATTCACCATTAATTATTACATATAATGTCCAGAACCAAGCTTCATAGTGGCTAGCTATACATAGTGATGATTACAACTGTATAGACAAGGCAACAGTTTTTGGCTTGATTGAAAATAGTTAGAAACCTGACTATATATACATCCTTCCATCCAAAAACCTACTTGATAAAGCAAGTAGGTTCTTGGATGAAAGTTTATTTGCATTTCAAGTTTTGAGGGATTATAAGAATATAGGTACACACTCAATACAGGTTTATAATGTAAATACAATTATTTTTTCTATCCTGTCTTCAATGTTCCCTACATTTTGCCCAAACATGATATTTTACAACCTCTAATGTTGCAGGGCCATGTTTATTATACTAGGTCAGTCAGTCAGTCAGTCTTCTTATGCACATTCCTTTCCAGTTCTTCCAAAGTAAGCATCATGAGAAGGATTTTCTGTCATTACCTCATATGTGTAGGAGCTCTGACCAATGGTGAAATGCCTGAAACACTACATCTGTTTCCAGTATATATTTTGGTATATTATTTGACAGGTGGCAAATAGAGGTGGCATTTTGATGTTTAGTTTTGAGTGGCCTTTACCCTGGTGCACCATTTCTGGAAACTCACTGTGCACAAAATAAAGAACCTTGCATTTTTATTATTTCACTTGGTAGTCATTGTTTCATATACCATCATACACAAGACAAAAGTCTCAGGTATACCACAGGTTGCCTAATTGTGTTACATTGTCCTCAGGTTGTAGCACTCTTCCGGCGTATGTTAGCAGATGTGCCACCCCATTCACTGGCCCTAATTCTTGGGGTGGAAGTGTTGCCAGCACATGACTATGCCACCCTCCACTCAGCTTCACAGGACCAAGATGCTGTCTTTGACCCTCAAAAGTAAGTGTTTCTGTTACTCTGTCAGTCAGATGATTGATGAGATGATGATTGCAGAAATACTTGTCCTGTTTTTCATTTTTTTAATTAATTTATTTAGCTTATGTGCTCGGCTCACAACCTCTTTCTCTCAATATTACCAAACCACAAGGTTGTTGTTTTTTTCACCCATTCCTCTCCACCACATTTCACACCACTATAATAATGGTATGAATTTGAGATTAGGCTTGATCTCAGGAAGGCATGTTATTCAGTGCATCTTGAGTCATGAGGCATTCTGGAACTCAATGCTTCATGGGCTATCTGCCAAAATTATTGTTGTAATGAGTGCCATTTATTATTGAATAGAAGACTGATGGTAACAGTGGAAGAAATAAATCATGCTTAGTGGTAGGAATATATACATTAAAGAGGAGAGATGGACACTTAAATGCCTTACCATCCCAATAGAAAGTTTTTGTTACAATATGCAACACCAGAGAGTTAGAATAATTGACAGTTTAATAACATGAATCTAAATCCTAAACTTGCTTTGATTCTCTCACAGGCAGGGAATCCTTGATGTATTCCTAGCAGTGATTGCCAAGGCTCTCACAGTACAACTCAAGACCAAGGGTAGTGATGGGGGAAAGATAACAGTTAGCCAAGGTAAGGGTGGGGTGACTTCCGTGTCTCTGGCCACTGCTATGCCAACACCACCTGCCAACTCCCCACGCTGGTGGCTTAGAGGACATGCTACACAGAAACAGGCCGACCTCATTATCAACCTCATAAGGGACATGTCCATGGTAAGATGAAACATACCTTGTACTGTGGGGAAAATAGGGTTTAGATCGAAAATAATCATCGTGAAATGAGAGACATGTCCATGGTAAGAAGACACATGTCCTGTTGTAGGGGGGAAATAGGATAAGGTGGAAAATATTGTTGCTTTGAAAGAACTAGATGGTAAAAAAAAAATTTAATTAATAATAAAAAAAATACATGGTAGGAAAGCCACATTGATTACTCAATAGAATTAAGATTTCTAGTTCAAATAGGGTTTGATCAAGCCCTCAGAATAATCCCGAATATAATACTTTCAGAACTAAAGAAGCATTTGGTCATAGCTTAGTAAAATAGGTATGGCATTATCTTGAATGTTGATATATTGCAGGGCAAGCTTTCTGATACCTGGGCCAAAGTCAGCAAGGCAGCTATAGCAGAAAACATCATCAACCTGACCCGACTACACGAAAACGATAGGTCCTGTCCTGCAACTTGCCTTACCACACCAACCTTGTGGCTGGCATTGGCTTCCTTGTGTGTGCTGCACCCAGACCACGTGGATGCTCTCTCCTCACAACACTGGCAGGCCACCACCTCCTCTGGGGATCCCCACAACCCTGAGCCACGGGTAGGTTCTTGTCACAACTATTGGTCCTCCATCTTCTTCAGATGTGCCAGATTTTAACTTCTTTAAATTGAAGTTATAGTCATTAATCTTTAAGAATATAAGCCAGGTATATGCCCTTGGCTTCATTTGCATGACTGATCTGACTTGCTGCGTTGGGTGGGTTGCACTTCTCTCCTCTAAGGACTTGAGGGCTAAGTGAGAGGAGTGTATGTGTATTTACCTAGTTGTAATATACAGGACCTGAGCTATACTCCTGTCTCCGGATAGGGATAGCCAAGACAAGATATTTAGTGTTTGGGGACACAATATTCTTCCCTCCTTCTTTTTGCATTGTTTTTTTGTACAAAGGAGGGTGTTACCTGACTCCTCGCTCCACCCTTTGGCCCCCTTTTACAATCCAAAGCGAATACAGTGATAATGATCTTGTAGTTATCTCCCTCCACAAGGCTATAAAAACAATTCACATAAAAGCAATGAAATGCTCAAAACAGTCAAGTTAGACAAAATCATCTTATATGAAACATAAGGCAAATGATGATTTAGTGTTGAGAAGTTTGCTCAACTTTTCCTTACGTGCTTGGCTGTGGGGAGTCTGTCACACACACAACAAGCTCAAAGATTAATGTAGCTTCGTCTGCTTGCCACTTTTGTGTTACTCTTTGATGATTATTTATCTTGTAGTCACAGATTTTTGCAGTAGTCCATATAAAAGATGTCAGCAAAATTATTAATGCTATTCATCCATTTTCATATTTCTGACAACCACACCAATAAAAACAAGTTATTAAAAATAATCTCCTAGCATAAAGAACTTTCCAAGCTTAATATACATTCATCAGTGGCATAAGTATACCATGCCTCTAAGAAAATCAAAGATAATCATGCATTGCTAGTAATTTTACAATCATATTAACTATTCCTCCTTGTGGGTCTTTGTTACACCATCCAGCCAACCTGTGAGAACCATGATGATGGGGAGACATTAGCCATGATCTTGTGTGATGAGTGCAGCAGCAACTTGTGTGGTGAGTGTGACCGCATCCTCCACCTCCACCGCCGCACCCGACACCACCACCGCACCGTCTTCAGGCAGGAGCAGGAAGCCATCAAGGTGAGATCTGGTCTCTTCTTATGATTGATTCAGAACACATTCCTTCCTTCCAGACTCAGGTGATACATATGTTCTGTCAAATAATAATAATAACTTTACACAAAGTTATTGTTGTCCTAATGTGAATTGATGCATGACCATGATTTTATCATGCTTGCCCCTCCCCTCCATATCTCTCTCTCTCTCTCTCTCTCGCTCTCGCTCTCGCTCTCGCTCTCGCTCTCGCTCTCGCTCTCGCTCTCTCTCTCTCTCTCTCTCTCTCTCTCTCTCTCTCTCTCTCTCTCTCTCTCTCTCTCTCTCTCTCTCTCTCTCTCTCTCTCTCTCTCTCTCTCTCTCTTTTTTGTTCATCCACCCTAAGTTACAATATTTTCTTCAAAAGAAGGCTGCCCAAGGTCTATAAACAAAACCAGGGAATAAAGTAGTTTGCTAAATTCCACGTCTAAAAAAAGAAACAAATAAATAGTAGAGATTTGCTTTATCACCTTTGATTTTGTGACTTTTCTTTTATCCATATACACTTCTTTCACACATTTTTGTTTTCAGGTGGACCTTCATGAGGGGTGTGGTCGCACAAAGCTCTTTTGGTTATTGGCCCTGGCCGATTCCACCACCTTGAAAGCCATGCTGGAGCTGAGGGGTGAGAGCCAGCGTTCAAGAGGCTCTGTGGCAGCTACCACCTGTAGGTTCTGTGGTGCCCCAGCCCAACCCTCCCTCCTCTCTCCTGCACCTGTCTGTCAGGACTCAGACTGTCAGGTGAGATCTTTGAGTGGCATTGGCAGTAGTAGATTGTCCTGTTTTCACTCCTTGTCACTGTGTTTACCCACTTTACTAGTGGCCGCCCTCATATTTTATCCTTCAATTTCACTTGTACACTATTTGCAAACTTATCCTCATTCATTTTCACTTCATATCCAAAACATCTCAGCATACTATGCTTCACCCATTCATCCAATCCATAATTTTTTTCCTTAAGTTCTTATATACATGCTCATTGCTCTCTCCATCCCATGTCAATTGCTCATATACTCCTCTTATATAACTTATTTTCACTGCACATATTAATGACTGCTGCACTTCATTCCATGTCCTTGTCTCTGATGCATATGACAGAGTAAAAAGGATAATAGTATTTTTTATATCTCTTAGCTTCCATACTTACATTCTTTTAATTCACAATTCTCTTCTCAAGGATCACTAAACAAACCAAGATTTGTTTTCCTTCCACTAGGAGTATAGTCGAGAGGCCTGTGTGAGGACCCACGACTGTGGCCACTTGTGTGGTGGCCTGAAGGGAGAAAACACTTGCTTACCCTGCCTTCATGGCTGCTCCAACAATATGTCTCTCAAGCAGGATGCAGATGACATGTGTATGATCTGCTTCTCTGAGGCACTCTCTGCTGCTCCAGCTATTCAGGTATGAAAAAAAAAATAATAAAGATTTTACACCAAAGTATGTCCTCCATCCATTTACTTTCCTTGACCTTATCCACTTACCTGCTTCTCTATTATAAACACCAGAGTCACAGTCATGTGAGGCCCAAGAAACCATACTCTGCCATTGATCCAGCTGGCCTTGGTGGTAGTAATAAATAGACATCTGAGTTATTTATAGATTTTTGGTGCGCCACAGACATTATAAGAGAATTCTATATTATGATGCATCATGCAGAAAAAATTATTTTCTACCTTCCAACTGTGTACTTTATATATGAAATGATAACCTGTACTTTATATGTGATGATATGAGTAACTGATAACCTGTACATTTTTTATAGAGAGGAAGAGGAGAAAATCCTGTAGCCTGTTGCGTAGTTTTCCTACAATTATATATATATATATATATATATATATATATATATATATATATATATATATATATATATATATATATATATATATATATATATATATATATATATATGCATATATATATATATATATATATATATATATATATATATATATATATATATATATATATATATATATATATATATATATATATATATATATATATATATATATATATATATATATATATATATATATGCATATATATATATATAATATATATATATATATATATATATATATATATATATATATATATATATATATATATATATATATATATATATATATATATTATATATATATATATATATATATATATATATATATATATATATATATATATATATATATATATATATATATATATATATACATACACACACACACAGATACCTGTTTATCACACAAAGAAAAACTTATGGTATACTCATGAACAGTTTTATTTGTATGATAAATTTTCAGGCCCATGAATATTCTTTGTTCACCATCTTTTAAACTGATTCTTAAGTTTTAAAATCAAGTTTGTTAGTCTTGCAACCTGCAAAGTATTTACCACTATCTTTTTAGAGGGATAGATTACATCCACAACTGAGATGAAAGGCAGTTCATCCACAACTGCAGATACTTAATACACACATTCATAAATTGGGAAGCTAGAGTACAGTAGTTTTAACTGTGTTAGAATTCTTAATTGTGCTCCACGAATTTGCCTCTGTTCTGTCAATTTGGTGATGCCATACCTTCTCTCTTACACAGCTGGAGTGTGGCCACGTATTCCATGTCCGCTGTTGTCACAATGTGCTCACACGACGCTGGCCAGGACCGCGCATCACCTTTACCTTCTCCCTCTGTCCAATATGCAAGGTGAGCCACAGCATGTCCTTCTGTCATTTATGAACACTCACCATACAGGTGTGTCATGTAACAAGGATGTACAGAACATGATCAGAAAACAACTGTTCATCATTTTTTTGCCATTCTACATAACCTCTTATTTCCCCTCCTGTCCTTAGGTTGCCATGAGCCACGATGTGCTTTGCGAGCTGTTAAGTCCAATATTAGCATTGTATGAGGATGTGCGACGTAAGGCCCTCATGCGACTGGAGTACGAGGGTCTGCACCGCGCTGAGGCAATATCCACCCCTGGTGCACGCTACCACAACAACCCAGCAGCCTTTGCAATGGACCGATATGCCTATTATGTCTGCTTCAAGTGCAATAAGGTGAGGCAGGTTTGCTCATGTGGGCAATTTTATGGTCTTTTGATAATTTCTTTAAACATAAGATGTGTAGACGTGTCCTCCGACATTCACAGATTCTACTTTTATGGTTCAGGTTTTTTTGTGGTGTTTTACAAAAAAAGAAATTCCTTGAGATGTTCTGTTGTATTTTTAACTACAGTTTCTATAAGGGATGCTTTTAAAGTAAGTGCATGTAATTTGAATTTTGTGTAAATTAAGTATCAAATCTAAAGTGAAGACAAAAATAATAAATAAAACTGGGTTGGAGTGCTTGTTATTTTAAATTTCATGAATATTATAAGAAATGTTATTTAATCTGTTATTCTAAATCAATTTATTATAAACGCACATAAATCAAGACTACTATGCTTTGTAATTTCTTGGCCATAAGCCGGATGGAACTGATTATTCATGGATTTCACATTATTGTGGTGGCCTCTGTCCCATAGTCCCTGCAAATATTTGATTGTAATGCTTTCTTACTGTCACTTTGCATCAGCCATCTATACTCAGCAAGAGAGCCTACAAGTACCTAGTCCCCCCATTATTTTATACATACATATATATATATATATATATATATATATATATATATATATATATATATATATATATATATATATACATATACATATATATACACATACAAACAAATACTCCTTTTACCATAAGGCCTACTATGGCGGGGAGGCGCGGTGTGATGCAGAGGCAGGCCTTGGGGATGAGTATGACCCTCGAGAGTTGGTGTGTGGCGCCTGCTCTGATGTCTCCCGTGCTCAGATGTGCCCTAAACATGGCACTGACTTTCTGGAGTATAAGTGTCGGTATTGCTGCTCGGTAGCTGTCTTCTTCTGCTTTGGCACTACTCACTTCTGTAATGCCTGCCACGATGACTTCCAGAGGGTCACCAACATACCCAAGACTGAGCTGCCCCGCTGCCCTGCTGGTAAGGAAGGAATCATATGCTGGTTATACCTTGCATGGATGGGAGTGCTAGTGTGTGTGTGTGTGTGTGTGTGTATTTATCTAGTTGTAGTATACAGGGCATGAGCTACACTTTTGTGGTCCTGTCTCCGTATCTATATTTGTCTAGTATTTCCTTCAGTTGATGTACATTTTTTGCCATTATCATCTCTTCCATCAGTATATGTGTGTGTATTTACCTAGTTCTAGTATACCTCTTCCTTTGTCTTCCTTTCCTCCAATGTTTTTAACTTCTCTTTAACTCGCCCTCCTATTTAATGTTTGTGTGTGTGTGTGTGGTGTGTGTGTGTTTGTGTGTGTGTGTGTGTGTGTGTGTGTGTGTGTGTGTGTGCACATAAGTAAGTACCAAGCTTATACCGTCTATCCTTTTGGCAGGTCCTCGTGCCCAGCAGCTGGAGGGGGAGGAATGTCCACTCCATGTCCAGCATCCACCCACAGGAGAGGAGTTTGCCCTCGGGTGTGGAGTTTGCCGCAATGCTCACACCTTCTGAGGGACTTATTCAGGATATCATCCTGCTGTGCCATGAGTCTTCTTTCAGCTCCACCACTTGTCATTCCTGTCATTCATGAATAAGCAAAAGAAAACTGCAGCAGGGGAATGTGTCTAGACCGAACATGGCCATGAAATATACTCCCTTGCATGCAGCTCAGTTGGGAGTGACTGATACCATGTAGAATGCTGGAAATAGGGGCTGACATTCTTTATTTTTGTCAGTCTGTCTTATATAATTGCACCATTACACTGTGGTGTGGTGATGCCTGACATTATATTTACTCCTGACAATATCAAACCTTGTTAGTCTTTGAGTTTGCCATTTCTCAGGAATGAATGAAATACAGATAATTATAATGCAGGTGCTGTTTGTTGTGTGGTTGTGTGTGTGTGTGTGTGTGTGTGTGTGTGTGTGTGTGTGTGTGTGTGTGTGAACACGCGTGCATGTATGTACATTAATCCATCATTAATCACCTTCAGGATCTGTACCATTAGAGAAAGTGATGACTTTAGCATAAAAGCATTCACTCATTTCACCATTTCAACTTTACTCTATTTGATATATTCTTTGTTATTTCTTTACCACCTGTTAATCTTTATTTACTTACATGTACCCTTTGTCCTCACCTCTCCTGATCATGTACTGCATCTTCAATCTTGCCCACTGAACCATTCCAGTGTCCTTGGCTTTCTTTCCCACAGCCATCTCCACCTTTCCCACATCATTCCTCTACTATCCCATGTATGTAACTGATTACTCTACATGCATTCCTCTTTTTTTTTCAGTCATCTAAGATGTTTGTTGCATCTTCATTTATCCAGTTATTGACCTATCTGTAATGTTGAAGTCATTGGTTATCTTAACTGAATATTTTGCTTTGTATTATATAAACAATGGAAATTGTTGTATTGAAATGTAAGTTAATATGCTTACAATGTAGAAATTGATAGAAATGTTCTTAGTCATATTAATTAATTTTATTCTACTGCTCAAGAAAATAAGTGTAAAGACATTTGCATATCTGAAGTATTATAAGTTAACTCCTTTAGTTCAGTTTCCTGTCATGTATTTCTTTTAGCGCTACATACTCTATTGTAGACTTTCTTTTAGACTTTTAGACTTGAAATATGATTCACATATCCTGAGCCAGGTGAAATGTTAGTATCAACCATAAGGAATCATCCTGTCTCCATCAACCTCACTAATAATTATTTAAGTTTTATCTCATCCTCAAGCCATTATAGTGCACATGTCAGCTCCTTCAGTGTAAGAGTGAAGTTGTGATAAACAGACTGCCCAAAACACAGGCTTTGTGCAGCTTGTCATTATGAATGCAGAACGGTGTTGTATAGCAGCTAACAGCATACACACACTGCACATGTAATGTTGTGAACCACAATTAATACACACAAGTGGACTAAATATCGATTTACCACCAAAAATTTAAGGCATTATCACAGTCTATTTAAAAACTCATTATTTCAATTCAGTAAAACATTTGTTAAAAACAGTTTGGTTAGTGATATGATGTCACTTAACACAAACTACTTGAAATATGTTGGAAATTAATATGCATTATCCTCTTATTCTGACACTGTATTACTATCTTTTTCTCCTCCCCTTGAAACACTTACCCCACATCTCCTCTTCTTGCCAAAGTTGAAAGATGAATTGCTTAATGTTCTTGGCTTCCTCCAGAAGCTCTCATGTGAAGATGGTAGATGCTAAAAAGAGTTCAAGGAAGCTGTTTTCTTGCAAACATCTTTGTTTGGTTCTATCATTCCCCTCTGCCTTCAGTTGACATTTGAAGCTCCTAATGTGAGGCTTGCTACCCAACTTAGTATTATGTGGTAGTTCATGGTGCATACTGATTGTTACTTTTCCTTCTCCTGTTCTCTCTGGTCATGTTAGCAATGCCAGTAGTTAAGGATTTAGTCGCCCACAGCTTACCCATTTACCAGGAATAGTAGGCCACGTCTCCATTTATTTTTGTCCTTATATTCCTTTCTTGCATGCTCTAATCCTCTCATTTTCCGTTCTCTCCTTTCTATCACGTACTCTAGCTATCTGTTCTTTCATTTCACTGGGGGTCGTCCTGTTCCACATATTACATCTTCTCTTGCACTAAAAGACATGCCTGATTCTCACACGACTTATCTGGGTTGTTATATTATCCCTCCAGGTCGAGGTGTTTGCTTCAAACATGTTAACAGTGATTATTGCAGCTTACAGCTCCTTATTCTTGTGCTGATGCTTTAAACTTTTCACCTTAATGTTGTGGGTCTATAAAACCTCCTCAATGCTTTCATCTGATACATGAGCAAATCCTCCATTCTTCTCCCCCACAGCATTTCTGCCGCATCTCCTCCAGTTCCTGCCTTAGATGGGAAATTTAGTGCTCCATTTTCTCCTTGTTTTCATCCAGGAGTTCTTATAACTTGAACAGAAAGGATTCATCTTCCTAAATAGAAGCATTGACATTTGAAATGGTCTGGAGGCAGAAGTGGTAGAAACAAGTAACATCATGATTTTAAAATCAAGTTAGATTGAAGTGAATATGGAGACAGGACAGCATGAGATTATCTCTAATCCTGTATACTACAATTAGGTAAATACATGCAATTTGGTCTGGGAAAGTTCATTTGTGCACTCGTATCTAGAACATCTATGTATCAATGGAGTGGTTATCCACTCCATTGCTGCTGTGGTCATGCGGTGTATTTCCCTCTGAATGTTCAGTGGCAGACTTTGAACAATTACAAGAAGTACACTGGTACATAATCCAAGTGATATTCATCAGTTTATCTTCAAAGTGGGACCTGTGGCATGACTGGCTCTTGACTTATTGGAGTGAGTCCAGTTTGTGTTCCCCTCACTCAAAGACCTTTCAATCAGACCTGGCTGTGATTACTTTATTACTAAGTGAAATAGATGTTTGCTTATGATTTCTGTAAGGTTGGTGGTCCTTGAGTAAGTTCCTGTATAAGATCTTTTATTGAGATCCAGCTATTTATTGGTTGTGAATGTTGATGTTTAGACTTCCACAATTGTATGGATAAGAACCTTCATACTAGTATTGTTTAGGAACTTACAGTAATTCATGATGATGACTAGAAAAAAAGGAAGAGATTTAGGCAAGGATTATTGGAATATGAATGATAATGTAAAGAGGTTGTTCAGGATTTAAAATCATAACATGAATAATGTAAATAATAGGAGGTGAAATCCTACCCAAGTCAATAGGGATAATGAAGGGACGAGAGAAGTCAGCAGTACATATGGGTAGCAGCAGGCTTCATTCAGGTAGTCATCAGGATACAAGGACTGGGCTGGATTGGATACATGTTTGTGATATTTATTTTGTGATGTTCTGGTTTTGTTGTCTTTTGTATCCTCCATGCACATGTGGTGTACTGTAGCATGTTTTTTGTTAATGGTATTGAAGTCACAACTCAGAAGCTGTCCAAAGAGCTGTTGTTGAGGATCATTACAGAAGTCTGTTTGTATGTTTGTGGGAATATGTGTGTGGATGTGTGTGCGTGTGTCTGTACCTGACTGGTGTCTGGCACTGCCGTCAAACCAGACATCAGCAGCAACTCCAGGACAGCCCTGGAGGACTCTGAGGTTGTGCTTAAGTAGAAATTCATAATCAGTATTTTCCACATGAGCAGCAACATTCCTGCTGTGATGCCTGTATATGTTTCTTAAAGGTGACTGACTGCTGTTACCAGTATTTATGATAATGTAAACAAATTGTATACAGTAGTAAATTAATGCATATCTCATTTGCAAGTTCACATTTCTTTTTAGTCGAGCGCAAATCATATGTTGCAATGTGTTAAAATTCCACATTTAAAAAAAATATATTCGAAACATGATGTTTTGCCTTGATTCAGCAAGGTTCCAACCTATCCATAATCCATCTCGGATAGCAGCATATTTCAGGGATTATGACAATATTACAGCCATGCACATTTATTTTTGCTCCCTGCTCATTTTACATATACATATTTGCTTGTTAGACAATTTTCTGCAGAAAGGACTGAGTGGTCTTCATACTTATGAATTCTAGATATGTGCATAATGTGATATAACCAATCTCTTTACTACCCCAGTGTGTGGCTGTTGGTGAATTGCACGATCACATTTATGTTGGGCCATGCTGAGCTCAAGCTTTAGTTTTTGTGATATGACACATTAATGTTAGATAAGTTTTGAGGTTTTACAGAATTTGGTGAATATTGTAGTCTAAAATCTATTGGTCTAAATGTTGAATTCTGGATTTTTATGTAAGAATCCAAAGTCAAGTATACTCCCTGAAGGCTGCTAAGGTTGGCACATCAAGTCATCAAAACTTGAGATTTTCAAATATTTCAACATTTAAAAAAGAAAAAATTGTCACTCAGTTGGCCACATTTTTGCAGTTGTTTTCATACAACTGTGTGATACAGCTTATTAAAGTGCACCAAGTTCATTCATAATGCAGTGGAATTTTCTTGTAATTTCATGGAGAATATTTAGTCAAAACTATCATTAGCTGTTGAGGCGGTCTTTGTAGTCCTGTAATACCCATTCAAAAATTCATTATTACTCTCCTATACATACACAACAAATGTCCATGTTCATATGTGTACAGAATATATGTAGGTTTCTGTGTAAACATTGTATTTTTGGAAACAGAAAGCCAGTCTTTGTGATTTTAAAATGAATCTCAGACCATTTTTAGCGAGTTGAATAAGTATGGCATTTGATTGTACTAGATGAATCTCCATTTCCCTTAATGGATTAAGTGAATACTTTTAAAAGTTTACAAGTGAGTGTGTTCATTTCCTGTCAGCTGAGAGGCTCAAGGTAGTTGAATGTTTTGGCCCAAGTCATCCCAGGTTTTCCCAATCGTAAATAATCACCTTATTAAAACTTGGAATAGTTTGTTAGTTAGTAAATACAAAAAGGTACAAACGTCATACATCTAAGATCATATGGCGCTATGTTAATCTAAAAGGTAGACAGTATAGCAGAGGTGATGGTAAGGCAAATTATGGGGAAGGAAAGAGCAATTAGTTATAGTCAAAGGATTAGATTAAATGAAGGGTGTGTATTTGTTGTAGGAAGAATTGTTGTCTAAGTAGAAGTGTGGTGATTCTGTAAGAATATCATTAAGGTGAGGAAGTCGAGATAGATGAGTTAAGTGAGGGAAAGCTGTGGCTCATGGAGCAGTGTAACAAGGACAGAAAAGCAGAAAGTTGGGTACAGAGACGTGGGTATTACAAGTCATACAAAGGGTCGAGTCACATCCTCCATTTGATCTAATCATTTCACTCTAACTGACCTTAGTTATTTGGCACTTACTTTATTCGCATCAACTCATTCACTCCAGGTTATCATATTTTATTTCATCCAATGTGCTCAGGTAGACGTTTACCAAATAATCCACAAGAAAGGATGAATAACTTCATGATATGGGTGCCAAATGGCATGGCACACTAACAACAAACCTATTATTAGTGTAAATAACACAAAGTAATCAGATACATATTTACTTCAAAAACACATTTTAGTCAAATGTGCTTACACTGAGAATTTCTGAACTTAAAATATAAGTGCTGTATGGTCAGCCAATGTCCCAAGTACCAAAAAACACAAACAAGTGCCTATCTCTTAATCCACAGTTCACTCCTTTGGCGTGTTACTTGCCTTTCCCTTTCTCTTGTGCATAAGCATAGTGGAGGTCCATACTATCCTGCTCTGAGATGCGCTTCCAACCATCTTCCTTGATATGGTAAACTGAAAGATAAAATATTTTATAATAAAAGAACAAATCCAGAAAAAACTAATCTCATCCATTGTTAAAAGCAAATATCTTTAACTTTATACAAAATTTGACCTTTACCGGGGTGCTTTCTATGGTTACTGTCATTATGTTAAAGATTTCTAGTGACATCAATGATAAAGTTGATATACATAAAGCACTATGTATGGTTTGCAGTAGTGTAAACACATGGGCTAATATGAGATAAGAGTATATGCAATGCAAGCTAGTTATCTTATTGATGCAAGAGTGAATCAGAAATCAAAAAATTAATCTCAAGAAAAGATACAACTATGTAGTGAATAAGGATATATAAGCATCTAGCCTTCTGCCTTGGTCATCCCCTTGAGGGGCATTTCTGGAGGGACTGAGGCATCAGACTATAGATAGATAGATAGAAAACATGCCTTAATTTTTTTTCTCAAATCCACCACCATGGTAAATATAGAAAACAGGACTATTAATGGTATTATAACACTGCAGAGTATAGTTTGTGGTCATCATCTATGCTGCTTGGTCACTCACCACGTACAATGCCACCAGAGTAGGCATCTCTGTGTGTGGCGTGATAGATGGCACGACGACCTAGCTCCTGAGCCTCGTCATCAGTCATGTCCCAGCGATAGCCAGAGTCCAGAACACCATAGGCATAGAGGGAGCCAGAGCCTACGCTGAACACGTTGCCAGACATGCGGTTGCCATCACTATCGACGTAGTACAGCCCAGGACCCTAGATGAGCCAAAGAGACTAGAAATAGTCTATGCCACACCCTGATGGGTAAGTGTATTACATAAAAGAATTTAATATATATGTTAAGAACAAATAATGAGGTACCCCAGAGGAGAGCTTCAATTATAATTTCCATGATAGTTTCCATTAAGGTATGAAAGCCAGAGAGTAACACATCACAAATTTTCAAAAGTTCAATCTACCTATACTGAAAAATATGAAAGATATATCCCTGGATGACATGAAAATATAAACCATACCTTTTTATCCCAGCCAGCCACCATAACACCCATGGAGAGGCCATAGCCCTTGTATTGATACACCATGTTGGCCAAGAGCTTGGATGCTGCAGCAACAGAAATTCTCTCACGGTTTCTGTAAACACAAAACTATTTACTACTAAATACAATGACGTCTATTATCAATAAGTTTTCATGGGAATCACTTTACATCTAAAACATCCATCAGGTGTGGGCTCTTTACCTTAGTTCATAGATGCGGCACTGCTTGGCCAGAACTCGGTTCCAGTATGTGCAGTCAGCTGCCCCTCCCGCCATGGTTCCCAGAAGGTATGGGCTGATTTCAATAATCTTTCTAACATTACCCGATCCTGAGGAAGAATTTAAATGAAAGTATAAAGATTCTGACTAATGCAAATGTTATCTTGATCATCAACCTTATTTCCCAATATATATATATATATATTGGATTAGTTTTAGCTTAACAAGTAGACATTCATGTAAATAGGGAAAAATATGGAAGCTATCATTAATGTCAGCAAGCCTCACCAATGTACTGCCCAGAGGTGGCACGAGAATCAACAGCCAACACTGTTCCTCCTTTGAACTTGAAACCAAGAGTGGTGGTGCCGTGGGCGTAGTTCAGCTTCATTTTGCGTCCAGTCTCATCCACTAGGAACTCTCCCACTTGACACTCAGACTGACATAAAACAAATGTTGTGTGAACCTCAATTTATTGCTTATGTATGATGGAAATTTTATCAGAGATGAAAAATTGCATCAACTGCAACCAAACAGATTTGTACCATCAGTTAGGTCACTAAATAAGCAGTGAAGAAAAAAAAGAAGTGTTGCTACTTGGCTCACTGAGAAACTTGTAGGTTATATATACAGTATATATATATATATATATATATATATATATATATATATATATATATATATATATATATATATATATATTGCTGCTTTTGTCAATATGTACTGTTATAAATAAATATTAGGGCTTAAGTGTGTGTGTGTGTGTGTGTGAATATTGAGTGTTATATTTTTCCTTTAGCTACCTGATAAATTCCGAGGTTTTACTCAATACATTTCCGTCACAAATCCCTAATTTAGAAGATAATGAATGTATTCTATGAACACATATCCTCAGGCTTGTTGGGGGTGATGAGGATAATTTAGAATATAAGGATTTGAGACAAAAATTAATGTTAAAATTATTAAAAATGCAAATTTCTAAATAATCTTAAATTGATTCATAATGTTTGCATTAGTTTAAAAATAACACATAACCATTGGGTGTAATATATGCTGAATTCATGTCTACTCTTAAAACTGTAGAAAATTACCACAATCTACAGAATCATTATAAACCTATGACGAATTTTAAATGATTTTCTCGTTGCAGTGGTTATCTCTATCTCTCTGCTCTCAAAGCCTGTGATCAGCAATCTTAGAGAACATATGAAGGACACAACAAACATTAACACTAGTTTATTATCCTCACATCTCAAATCAATTACATATTATCCCTATTTTTCAACAATTATTAAGTACTGACAACTGAAATACATTTCAACTCCCTACAAGTCAACATTATTCCCTAGTCAATAATTGTATTCCCACCTTGGGCAGTGGAGGCATCATCAGCTGAAATTGGTTGCTGAAATTACCAATTTCTGGAAGCGTAGCCTCTTCCTCTACGTCATGCCACTTATGTTGATACCTTTCCACCCCGTGTAATGCTTCAAGGGCCATGGTTGACGGAGGAAACGTATGTGAAGTGGAGTAGGACTAGGTTGAGGACTCAGGGCAGCACGATGACTGTTTACTTTTGGTGTGCGGCGCCGCAACTTTGGTGATGGTCTTGGTCTGGTGGATACTCACTTCACCTTTGTAATAGCACATATAAACTAATGTTACTTCTATGTGTGTACAATATATCAACTAATTGTAATATTCAATTGATAATATTCTCGCGAAAATCATCATTCGGAAACAAAAAGCTGAAAGTGTTTTGTGTGCCAAGGATATGTTAGGTATATATGTGTTATTAGTTAAATATGCACTCAGTCTACGTACATGTTATTAAATCAAGAGACCATTTCATTGTGTATGTAAGGACTTTAATACGAATTAGTGTTTAGTTGTAGGGTTGGTAGCAAGTTAGCATCATCATCATCAGTAGTGCCGCCGCTGCTGCCCTCTAGTGCTTCAAGACAACCTTTAGCCAGTGCAGTACTCCATCCTCAGCCTCATACATTAAAGTAAGACATGGGATTATCCATTATTACTGGGCTTATGGTTACATCGTGAATATGCTACATAGTTGATGCCTCGTCTTTAATTAGTTCAGTTATATTACTTTGAAAAGCAAGAGAGGAGGGTGACCCTGGATCAGCTGAGCCGGTTGTACATAATTGTAGCTTGACAACATTATGTTCCATGTATATGTGCAGAATTGTAACGTGTTAGTCATCCTTCAATACTGCTTGTAATAAGGAATTTGATTTAATATACAGTAAGAGATTCTCATGGATTTTTTAAGGAAAAATTGTTTTTCTAGTGTGTTGATTTAATTCGACTGATTTGGGATTAATTTCCTGGACAAAGCACTTGTTTCTGAGTACCATGTCCCTCACAAACTTGGGAGTACTGTGGGAAACTTTTTTGTGTGTGGAAATTATCAGAACGAGATATTTGTAGTATGAGGTCTAAAATCAATCGAAGCACAAAAAAACACCAGAAAATGTTTTCGAAGTGCTTACAAATACGGCAGCCGTACCCCGTTGTCATCCCCTATTCGTACGGCTGCTGTACCTGTAAGCACTGCCATTTTTTTTTCCTTCAAAACTAGATTTTCTGAACCCATCTCTATTGTTGTGCTTTATCACCTAAACCTTCACAGTATACCCATATTTATAATGCAGAGGGATATAATTAAGATAAGTTGTATCAAAACAGTTTTTGTTTATTTCTTTTGACAATTTGTATTACATAAGAGTAGCACCAGTAAAAATATTTCCAAGCCTTATCCAATTTCTTAGTTATTAATCATTATTCATACAGGAAACAATTAATCCTGGCATACCTGCTATCTGCTTTCCCTACAGAATGTTTGCCCGCACTTCACTTACTGTGGCCCGCCAGGTAGTTCGAGCTGGCACCAGGGCTTACTCTGATGCCCCCATGGCCTTTACCTTTGCCTCCCAGAACCAAGTAAGGATATTCACCCACCTTAGGAGAGTAGCCATTAGGTTATTGATGTTATTGCTTGACCAGATTAGCACCAGCAAGAATTAAATTATTTTTTATCGGCAATGATGTAAAATAAATTTTTAGGGTAAAATTCGACAACTACACCACAATGCATCTGGATAAAAATAACAAACTCTAAGTATAGATTTGATCCATTTTGAACGATTTTTCGATCCATTTCGAACGAATTCTTGCTAAGCAGTAAAAAATAAAAATAACATATAACATGTTTTGTATGTGTTCTCTTCATTTGAGGTTTCATTTATCAAAGCTAAATTTTAAAATAACATGACGAGAATATCCATATAGTATGTGTTTATAATGTGTAGCTATCCCTCTATGCACTGAAACTAACAATATGAAATTTCAGCTATGTGGCCAAAAGGAATTCGAACCAGGCAAGAGGATATGATTCAGTTATTACATACAATGAACCCTAATTTATAATATTTCAATGCAACCCTGAGCCTGGAATCCCATACCTTTTTTGGTGTGTTAAAATTAATGCAATTCTTGCCTGCACAGGTCTATTACAACAATGCCAGTGTGAGGCAAGTGGATGTACCTTCCTTTTCTGGGAGTTTTGGTATCCTCCCATCTCATGTACCAACCTTGGCTGTGATCAAGCCTGGAGTAATGACTGTGTTTGAGGATGGTGGCGTCAGCAAGAAGTACTTTGTCAGCTCTGGCATTGTTTCCATTAATGAGGACTCGTCAGGTATGTAGGAGGAGGACAGGACAGGTGTAGTAGGTAGGTAATAAAGATTTATGTGGTGGCTTGATCAAAGAAACCTTTAAGTGAGAGATCAATTAAGTTTTGTGCAAATTTTTGGTATAATTTTACAATTTCTCATCATTATGAATAGTATCTACATCTTTATCATCATAATCATTGATCCTTTGTGTCCTTTAAAGCTTCTTGCAAGGTGCAGACTTGGCATGGACTTTTTTTATCGTAATCATCCAGACTTCTCACCCTCTCTCCCCACGTTTTCTTCACAGTCCAGATCATGGCTGAGGAAGTAGCAGAAGTGGAAGAGCTTGATTTGGCCTCAGCACGAGACGTCCTTTCCAAAGCACAGACAGCTGCTTCCACAGCATCCTCTGAAGAGGCCAAGGCTGAGGCGCTTATTACAGTTGAGGTAGCTGAGGAGCTGGTCAAGGCTGCTGAGTCGGGTTAGCGGCCCTAAGCACACTTATTGCCATCTGGTTACAGGAGGAGAAGAGGGATGAGATAAAATGGTTATTCTAGTGCTGTGTTGCCATACATTTCGCAGTGAAATTTTTTTCATGTAAGGCATAGTCTTTTATTGCCCTCTAGTTAATGGCAGAGACTGCAAGAAGAATATTTACCACTGATCTAATTTATCAGTTGTGGTGTTTTTTAATTAAAGATTACAAACAAAATTTTCTTCAAAGTTGAACGGAAAATGCTTGTCATTTTACCACTAATTACAGTTATGTATTATTTGTACTGCAGTAATATTTCTTTCAGCACAGATTACAAGGATTCACACTTCATCGTAATTTTGCTGGGAGAAATAGTACACTAGTACATATGATGAGTAACTTTTGTGTGGGGGATTGTGCATACTGTTGTATCGTGAAAAACAGGACAATTGGTTAAAATAGTTTAGAGAGAACATAAACTAAAATTATGTGAAGTGAAGATCTTTGTTGGCAGCATTTAATCTTACACACATGATGAAGCCCAGTTGTCTGTCCTTCATTCCACACAATGACAACATTACCATGGGACAAAGGGATGAGAAAGGCACTCAAAAGTTTTACAATAATAACCACCCTACCTGTGTGTGTGGCAATCTATTGTGAATGTAAAGTCTGTAAATAAATTAATAAAGTTTGAATGGTGTGTGTGATAATTGTTAAGCTACACTGGTGATAAGTAAATGCATTAGATTTTTTTTATGTAAAACTAAAACTAATTACAGTGGAATGCAAACATGATGGGGTTGGTTTATGTAGGATAGCAGAGATGAGTATGTGGTTGATTATTCATACTTGGATGGGTAGTGAAATAGTTTTATATCGGCAATCACTTAAGTTTGGAATAGTTATAGAGTTTAGTATGGTGATTATGGGAGTAAAAGTGTCTGGGAGCTTCTGGATATGGGAACTCCCAGCAGGTTGCAATCGGGTTAGTTACGTGAGCCAAGATCGAACGACCTATAAGTCACTACCACAGCCACATTGTGATAGTATCATTGCTAATCCTGGTGTTTTTTTTCCTATCAGTCTAGTTAGGATGTGAAAAGTATATAGTTTAGTTAGATATATGTTCGTATCTGGGTGACCCAAATATAACTATTTGCTTGATAAAACCACATACAGCAAAAGAATAGGAAAAGTACTACGTAGTACTCACTATATATATATATATATATATATATATATATATATATATATATATATATATATATATATATATATATATATATAAAGGAGATTGAATAATCCCTACTAGCTAGGTAGCTATAGACCAGCGGTTCCCAAACTTTTTTCTGTCATTTCCCCCTGCACCCAGTTCAACCATCCAGATTTCCCCCTTCATGTGTACTTATACAAAAAACAAGCTTGAGACACTGAATCAATATAGGCCGGGTATGTGTATATCAGATGCTCCCGGCTAACTGATTACTCGTAACACCACCCCACCCTCCCCTCAGAGCTCATGTTTGCACGTGAACCGAACCTGGTAGTAGATACGGCGCCGCCCGTCTATAACAGGCATTCTCTCTCTCTCTCTCTCTCTCTCTCTCTCTCTCTCTCTCTCTGACATGAAAAAATCCATCTAAGATTTTTTTTATTGCTAGTAGGCAGTGTAATTATTTTCCCCCTGGTAGCTTCAAATTTCCCTCCAGGGGAAAATTTCCCCCAGTTTTGGAATCTGCTATAGACTATATAGCTCTGTTAGCAGGGCGTAAGAAGTACTATTTAGAGCGTCGAAACATGTTTCAAAAGAAGCTCTTTTTAAAGTGTCATAATATGTTTCAAATCATGCTCCGTTTTGATCCTCTTTAAATATTGTTCGGTGAGTTTTTGTCCTCATATTGTTCGATGAGTTATTATCCAGTGAGTTCATGTCCGGTGATATTTTGTCCAGTGAGTTTGTCCGGTGACGGTGAGTGTTTGTCTGTGCCCCAGAGAGAGAGAGAGAGATTGGTCAGCAGATGCTGCGTCTTTCGTCCTATCACTGCCAGCTCAACTCAGGTCAAGGGTGATGTAGAAAACAGAAATTAGACCAACACTTTAAAGTTTTGACTATCGAAACACGAACCTCTCTCTCTCTCTCTCTCTCTCTCTCTCTCTCTCTCTCTCTCTCTCTCTCTCTCTCTCTCTCTCTCTCTCTCTCTCTCTCTCTCGTGTGTGGTTTCAAGTAGAGTATAGTTGTATAGTAGTAGTTGAGGTATAAAAACTGTAGTAACGAGGTGGATTGGGTAGTGATAGCTGGTAGAAGTGCTGGCCTGAGCAGAGTTGGGAGAACGGTGTGTGGGATCAGTACTTGCGTGGGTGGCTAAGGTAAAGAGAGGTGCAGACTATGTACTGAGCCGCCTTCTCATATTCTCAAAGCTTTGACTTATCTACTGCAATGCCTCGCTGCTACCCGCCTAACTCACACACTCATGACCACCACCAACAACAACGTGTATCCTGTATTATTTCCTGCAGCGTGACTCTCTCTCTCTCTCTCTCTCTCTCTCTCTCTCTCTCTCTCTCTCTCTCTCTCTCTCTCTCTCTCTCTCTCTCTCTCTCTCTCTCTCTCTCTCTCTCTTTCTCTCTCTCTCTCTCGTTGACTTTTAGTTCTTCCTTTCTTCAACCTCTAAACAAAGTCCCATCTATTACACTACCTCGCACTCGTCACCACCACCAACAAAGTGTATCCTCTTTTTATTTCCTGCAGCGTGACTCTCTCTCTCTCTCTCTCTCTCTCTCTCTCTCTCTCTCTCTCTCTCTCTCTCTCTCTCTCTCTCTCTCTCTCTCTCTCGTTGGCCTTCAGTTCTTCCTTTCCTCAACCTCAAAACACAGTCCCGCCCACCACCACCCACCGCCCACCACCATTCACCTTCCTCTAGATACCTGCCACGCCCATTGTCACTTCTCATCCTCACTTAACCTCCTCAACTCAACCTAACAACTATCATTCACTCCTTACATTCAATAACATATCACCCACCAAGTATAACCTGACGTAGCCTACTCCTTCACTCCTTATTCCTGTTCTTAGAGAGAGAGAGAGAGAGAGAGAGAGAGAGAGAGAGAGAGAGAGAGAGAGAGAGAGAGAGAGAGAGAGAGAGAGAGAGAGAGAGAGAGAGATAATTATCTTACCTTCCTTAGTCGGATGTTTTTCCCTTCTTCCCTCCTCTCCCTATCCGTTTTTATTCCTCCTCCTGTTTCCTCTGACTTTCCTCCCCGCTTCCCCCTCTTACCTCCTCCTCATTAACGTCAGATGCATGGGGTTTAACGTGCACCGGCAAGATTTACGTCTTTTAATATAATGTCACACATAATACTGCCACCACCACCACCATTACTTCCAACTCAAACTAATATATATATATATATATATATATATATATATATATATATATATATATATATATATATATATATATATATAATGATTTATGATTATATTGTTTTGTCCAGCTGAGCTTAACATTTTTTTTTTCAACTTAAATTTTTTTTTTCGTGTGTATTGTCTAGTAAGCATTCAACAACGTATCTCATTGAAATTCAAGCAATTGTTACTTAAAAACGCATATAATCACTTCTCATTTAACAAAAATTGCCTCGTACTTGATAGTTGACATTGCATGGCAGTTCAAGCTCCCCAGTGTGCTGAGGCGTTAAGGTTTTCAAATCTATACAAACCATGTAACCAATTTGTTTATTGTTCTGACACCGACTGTTAACTAATGATTAGTTGAAGACGCTAGATATAACATTATGTATGTAATCATTACCATTTTTCGGTTTATCTCTGTGTCTTGCCTTTGTTTATCGGTTAAATACAAACTTCTTTTTTGACCAAACCACTCGGCACATGATCTAGTCCACTATAAAAGAGGAAAAAGGGAAAACATTTTCTGTAGATTCGTGATGTGTCATGACTACCTTCAATAGTTTAGTTTGTGCGACAATTGTAGACGCCGTTTAAAAAGTAAGGTAGGTGGACCAGCAGCAGCAGCAGGTGCCCACCAGGTCTTTGATCCGGGAGGTGGCGGTCTTAACCTGCCTCCCCTCCCTCCTCCTCCCAGACCCGTTCCTCCTTCCCTCCCTCTGATTCCTCCATAGTAGCTCTTCCACTCGTCGCTCCGGCGTTTCCGCTCTTCCTCAACATTGGTTTTATTTGTTTTTAACATAATACTTGTGTAAAGCTTTGATATATATAGCTAATTCAATGACTATATTTTTAGGTGTGCCAAATTATTTATTAAGAAAAT
>JAXIVD010002081.1:38427-53427 GCA_036785275.1 Cancer borealis
AAGGGGGCAGGTGGGTGATTGGTGGGTGTGCCTGGGTGGAGGGGTGGTGAAGGGGGTGAGTTAAGGTGATGGTGTTTGGAGGGTAAGGGTGAGGGTGGTGTAAAGATATTGAAAAGTGTGGAGATCGATGCAACTGTGAGGTAAATAAATCATTGCAATGGGTTTCTTTTGGGCAAGTAGATGGCAGTACTACATCAAGACGTGTGGAGCTTTATAATCAAGTGGAAAATGTCACATAAACATACAATCACTAACAGTTAATGACTCTTCAGGTAGCATAAATTTCTCTAGATTCAAATATTTTTCAAAAGACTTCAGGTACATATTTTCCATTTGACGAACGATCTTTCCGAGCACGCCCACGCCCACACCCAAGTCCTCATTACAACACTCAGGTGAGTAGGGCAGCACCGTCACCAGTCGCGTTGGAATGTTCTCTCACAACCCCCCTCGTGCCCCTAGAATACCTCCGCCCCTCCGTTGCATGTATAGGAACATTACCCTAACTACACACATTCTACAAGTTGGTAAATAAATCGTTTTTTCTAATACCATTAACCAAGTTTTATCTTATTTTCTTTTTCTCCGGACAAAGTATTCCCTGAAGGGGATGTGTATAAGCATAACCAAGTCTGATACTCCTCGCCTGTCTCAAGTCTTCAGAATCTCAGTTTTTATTCGGGAAGTTAAGCTACAGAAAAAATGCAGGAAACTTAAGTTTCTTGGCTCTTTTGCCGCGTGAGGGAACTTCATGATACAAACAGGTGGTGGTGGTGGTGGTGGTGGTGGTGGTGGTGGTGGTGGTCTGCTCTTTTACTAGCCTGGACTGACAACTTGGGGAAAAGGTCTGCTGGTTGTCTTACCAGGTTATTGTTAAAAGCACTACGTAATATTCATAAAAATAGTACATAGTAATTAGTAGAAGTAGTACAGAGGCACCAACGCCACACTAGTCAAACAAAAACTAGTGTGTGGAGTCCCGGGAAAATACACCTGCAGGGGCACGCACACCTCCTACCTCCAAGGGGCCTGGCTATAGGTCAACCCAAACCCTTGTTCACTGGCCACCCCAAGACCACCTTCCTTCACCCCATCACCGCGCGAGGCTACTCAAGTCCCGGCTCTGTCACGACCCACTCCTCCTGACGTCATGACTGGAATATTAAGGATTTGTGTGCTGTGGGAAGGAGTCGTCACACACACACACACACACACACACACACACACACACACACACACACACACACACACACACACACACACACACACACAGACAGACAGACAGACAGACAGACAGACAGACAGACAGACAGACAGACACACACACACACACACACACACACACACACACACACACACACACACACACACACACACACACACACACACACACACTGCAGGGGTTTAGAAATATTTGGTCGGTCTGGTTGGGGAGGCGCGAGATACAGTGGCGGTGTAAGGTTGGGTAAGAGGAGGGTGAGGGGATAAGAAGGGTGGGGGAGGTAGAGGGGGAGGCAGGAGGTAGGCCACCTTCGTACAAATGTGTGCAATGGGGGGTGAAGGTCGCCTGCCAGGACAAGTTTTCTTCTTTTTTATCTAGTCGTTCAACTTCTGCTGCGCCATAGGTATTATAGTCCGTTAGAGACGCTACCACCGATGAACTGGTGTTGGGTTCTGCCTCTTTCCTTGCCACGTAGTACTTTTGTGAGGGTCGCGCGGCCACGACCTTCACCAATGTCGCACAAAGACCACCTCGAGGCCGGGAAGGAACTGGTCACGTTGCCAGGGATGCCAGGGTTCAAATGAAACCTCTCGCGACCTAGGACACGCTTAGAACACATGAGTCCCCGCGCCACGCAGCCTGCACCCTGTACACCCTCCGTCCACATAGCTTCAACCTCCACCTACTCCACTGGACAGCAGCACAGCGTACCTTAGTGAGACGAGACATGTGCAAGACTGACAACTGCAACAATATTAACGTGATCTTGGCACCACCACCGCTGCCATACCACACCAGGCATGATATTGGGTCACTGTGCTCGCCGAGCTAGGGTCATGCAGGTTAAAATATCACCGATGAGACCTTCGCCTTACAGTCACACTCTCATCTTTACTGGGTGCAGTGCCCCAGGACCCTTCTGGCCATCAACAGCGGCAAGACGTTCTGTCAACACTCGCTTCACAAGCCTCCTACAAGCATGGCCAGAGTGGGTGTTACATGCTAGGTCTCTGCAGGCAGTTTGTGAGGTTTTCTGAATCGCCTCTTGATTGTTTCAAGGTCTCGAGAGGCCGAGTGGAGGTGTCGGCGCGAGGCTGTCCTCGAGCCCTGTGCAGGAGGCGGGACGAGGCATGCAATGACTCGCAAAAGTTAAAACTAAAAGGGAAAAAATACTTTCATTTCTTATAGCAGGTCAAGCCTCGCTAGTCCAAGCAGAGGCCACCATCCAGGAAAGAACAAAGGATCCTGAAGCAAATTCATAATACCTACAAGGATGTTCCGTCAAGGACATGTTTATTTACTGACTTGTTAACATTCTACACACGAGGACCCTCGTCATTACCTTGATTAGGCTTCTTTCTTCCTTCTTTTTAAAGTAATGATGATGTTGGTGATTTCATGTAAAAAACAATTCCCTTCAAAAGAATTAGGAGGAAAAACATGGATGAGACAACAAGTCGATGAGCAAACACAGTGAAGGTCGCTTCGAAGGCGGCTCTACATCCCTTCAGCCTCTCACCTCTCCCTTCCTCTTCCCCTTCCCTTGCCGCCCAGGGGACCTCGCTTCCACGAACACCTCACGGACAGGTAAATACACCGAGTCTTGTCCTCAAGAACATGAAGACAGAAAATACCTCTACCAACTTACAACCAAGATCAGATTACTATTTATATCAATTGACCGTGCATACAACAACAGTATTAATGCAACAACTCAACCGCCGCCACTCTTTCTTCATACGTTGTCATTACCGCACCTCAGTTTCTGCCTTGTTGCTCACACTATGGGCATGACTAACGCAAAGCTCAACACGGATTCTTGTTGTGGCCTCTTCCCGGTCCTGCTATTTGCCAAGACGAGGTGACGTGGGATGGCATTTACATCATTATCCTGACCAGGCGCCGGTGAACCTCAACCATTTCCTCGCAATAACACACTCGGACATTCCTGGCAAGACGCAACACCCTCAGCGTCCTTCACAATACCTCGTATTCAAGTCCTTCCACTTAGTACCCAGAAAATGTGCTGCAGCCCTCCAAACAACCGTCTCAGCTTAGGTGGTTTTCTGTCTTGTCAAAAAAGTCTGGAAATATCCTCACCAGTAAGATTCTCAACCTTCTGTAAGCTCACACTGCACTCTCTGATCGCAACTATAAATTCCAAGGACGGTCAACTTGCGATCTTGTTGTATTCTTAACTAAATGTTGGATATCTCCCTCTTTGGAATTCTGGTAAAACCTCTGTTGTTGTTCTATAATGAAGATTTTCAATAAGGTGAGACGTACAACTCGCTTCAAAAGTATTATCTTCTCATGCATTATATTCCTCTCTGTGTAATCTCACCTTGAGTTAGTTTTTTCCCGATATATTCTTGGTGTTGTAGACAGTCAATAGTCTCCCAAACCTATCAATAGCTATGTCCTATAGGGCTTTGTACTATTATGTACCTACTATTCTATTTATCAAGGATCTTCTCTCACAAACTTAAATTACATCACTATTTTGGCTTGCGGCAGTAACACTATTTCAGCGTGAAATAGTTACAAAGGGACAGGTGTCGGTGGTGTCATACTACAGTTATCAGGCGAGGAGTGCGGGGGCGAACCTGCTCTTGAGAAAAAGGTTTAAGATTCTGTTGTTATCTAGTTACATAGACTCACCTATACTTGAAGAGAGAGAGAGAGAGAGAGAGAGAGAGAGAGAGAGAGAGAGAGAGAGAGAGAGAGAGAGAGAGAGAGAGAGAGAGAGAGAGAGAGAGAGAGAGAGAGAGAGAGAGCAATAAAATGAACCTTACAGCTGTAGTAATGAAGTAGTCTTATTAAGAATGGAGCTTTACTGAGGTTACATCTGTACATAAGGATGGAGCGCACCAAAAAAATTGGAGTTCTGCTCAACTTCTTTATATGTTAAAAACAAAGGCTCTCTCTCTCTCTCTCTCTCTCTCTCTCTCTCTCTCTCTCTCTCTCTCTCTCTCTCTCTCTCTCTCTCTCTCTCTCTCTCTCTCTCTCTCTCATCACTTGCTAAGTACAACCAATTCTTATCCCAAGTTATTGTCATCCTTTAGTGCACCACCATTAGCTAGGCAACACACACACACACACACACACACACACACACACACACACACACACACACACACACACACACACACACACACACACACACACACTCATCACTTGCTAAGTACAACCAATTCTTATCCCAAGTTATTGTCATCCTTTAGTGCACCACCATTAGCTAGGCAACACACACACACACACACACACACACACACACACACACACACACACACACACACACACACACACACACACACACACACACATCACTTGCTAAGTACAACCAATTCTTATCCCAAGTTATTGTCATCCTTTAGTGCACCACCGTTAGCTAGGCACACACATACACACACACACACACACACACACACACACACACACACACACACACACACACACACACACACACACACATATACACACACACATACACACACACACACACACACCCATACCCACACTCACATCCACATCCACACCCACACCCACACACCCACACACACACACACACACACACACACACGGCCACTGACCTCGCTAGGGTCAGGACGTGCCGTCTTGGCGCTCCTCGGAGCAGCCTGGGTCAATGTGTTGACCCTTCCCCCACCCGCTACCTAATCCTCTCTCTCCCCCTCAGTGAGAAGTGGAAGTTCTACACAATTAAGAACAGTGAACTTGTAATAAACAAACAACACAGTGAAGTTACTTAAAGCAAAAGAAAGTGAATTGAAGAACTATATACAATGAAACCGTTTGGACGGACGAGTCTCGACCTCACTGGCCGGCACTGCGAGGAGGGAGGATTATGGGTGCTAATCCATGCCTGCTAATCCCCGCCGGATTAATCCTTCCCGCCAACGAAGCTGCATCTCCACCCACCGCCCTCAGCTGCACCTCTACCCACCACCTACAGCTGCCCCTCCACATATCACCATGTGGGTGATTGTGGCCTCCTACACGCGGCACCTCCCCCAACACCTGAAGGCGACGCAACCCAACCAGGCTCGAGTCCATCCCCGGCCTCCAAGGTGCTACAACACCGTCACCAGACACCACCGGGCTGGACAAGGTCGTGAAGCGGACCTCACCTGACCCACGACATACCACCACACATCACTATGCTAACAATTTGTCTGAATAGTCTCATGTAAAGAAAAAAAAGTCTTCCACTTCTCACATTTAGAATTAGAATTAAGCAATTTTAAAATGTATATTTTCAGTTTATGACTGCTTTTCTAAATAAACCGTTTATTATTATTATTATTATTATTATTATTATTATTATTATTATTATTATTGCACACACACACACACACACACACACACACACACACACACACACACACACACACACACACACACACACACACACACACACACCTGTTACTTGGGTGATCTGAACGATGTTGTTCCCATTGAGACCCAACAACACGGTCACCAACGCTGTAACGTGTGTAACTTGATCCAGAAAGACGTCGTTACGCCACCCATCCCATCCCACCTCAGACTCAGACTCAGACAGACGCTAACCCCATATTATCGTAACCATGAGTAAGATTTCACTCATTATCTTACTCGAGTTGCAGATTGATCCATGTTTTGGGAAATAAGGAAAGGAAACATGACAATAACACTTTCTAAGGTAATAAGTAGCGTTGGTGTTTCTCCTCCACACGTCCTTCCCTCACATCGAGAAGCGTAGCAGCAGAGGACAAGGACGAGCGTCGCCCTTGATCGCCCCGCACAAATCACTCACCCATTTGGAAACTGAACCCGTCAAGCGTAAGTAAACAGGTTAGCTGCTATATGGAATTTCCTGCTGAGATCATTCCACTCTCGCACGACGGAAATAACGTTGCGGATTCTGACTTGTATAAAAAAAAATATGATGGATATAAATAAATGTGTAAAAACCGCGCGTCTATCCCTAACATGTTCTTGCCTGGAGGACTTTTGTGGTGAAGCCGCCGATAAGCGTTCCATCTGACGGGGCCAGCAGAGTCCCACACGGCCGCCCTCCCCTTCCCTACTACTGCCGGTGCTGCTTTCACAACACCTGGGCAGAGGCAGGTCAACGTGCCACAAACATTCACACTTGCTGGCTCCTCGTCCTCAGGATACGCGTATAACGTCTCCTGTATCGATCGCTTCACAATTACACCACCCGAGGGACACACGCCAACTACTTGTACTAGTCCAGCCTGTCGTGGCATGGACAATGATATATTCAGTTCACCGTGGCACCCTTGAAGATGGGTTGCCCAAGGTCAATGACACAGCTGCTGCTACCCGCCAACGTGCTGTCCCGCGGCGTGAAGGCAGAGAATGAGAATCGCGCAGAGGTAACACAACTTTGGAGAACTGGCGACATTTAAAGTCATGTAATTCACCCAGTCATCCACGGTCTTAATGATCACCTGGTAGACTCCTGATCGCCATTACCTCACGTGTGTGTTTACATGTGTGTGTGTGTGTGTGTATGTGTGTGTGTGTGTGTGTGTGTGTGTGTGTGTGTGTGTGTGTGTGTGTGTGTGTGTGTGTGTGTGTGTGTGTGTGTGTGCGGTGAAGCAACGCCCCGCCGCCAAGTAGAGCCTCACGCGTGCAATACTCGACATTTATCCCAGCATTTCATCTTCCAAACGGAGCATGAAGCCAGACAAGGGACGTGTCACCAACAGACCACGAGGGAAGATAAAGCTGTGTGTTCTCGGAGGGAGGCGGGGTGGCGGCTGGACGCTGGATTACCCTCGGGGCTCGGCAAGAGGGACGGAGGGCGGTGAGTGAGTAGTGGACCGTCGCCACTGACCTTCAGTTGACCGGGTCGTCTCCTGGCGTGCCCCCAGGCTCTACCGCCGTCTTTGGTACGGCGTCGATGCAACACACTACTACTAATACTCATACCACTCAAGACTCTCCCATCCTCCTCCAAAAAAAATACACGACAGACTTAAGAACAGAAGAACAATATAAAAACTCTACGAAAAAAGGGAAAAGATAAACAAAAAGACATGATGCACACATTCAAAGAGGTCGCCGACGCCTTGCTTCAGTAGACGCCTATTTACCACAGTCATCACCAGAACACAGTAACTGCCTTGCATCACGGCGGAGGAAGGACACGACTCCTACCTCAACGCTGCCATAAACACACAAAGGTATTTCTGGCGCCCCGTTAGCAGAACCCCTGGAGTGAGGAACAATATGACGCAGTGTAACAGGTAAGGGAAGAAAATCTATGTTCCCATGTAATACCTGACGCTGCGGAGACACGCCAGTAGCAGGTTCTTGCTTGGGTTGGTGGGCTGGCTGCCACCCCTCACGGCACTCACCACTGTCTCACCTCGGAGGCCCCAGACACCTTGCAATGCACCGCCGCCTCTGCCTCCCGACCCGTGTTTGCCCTACGTGAGCAATATGGCGACTCAATTCCTCGGTGGCCTCGGTTGGAGCGAGGCAACGAACGTCTTGACATCCAGAGTCGCGGGCACCAACTATCATCACGACGTCAATGTACAGAGAGAGAGAGAGAGAGTGTCGTGCGTCGAGAAACCTTAATGTCGATGATTACCTTAATGCTATGCGCAAATAACGTTGGCGATGTGTACCTGTTTGTAGTACACCTTATCAGCTTTGCTTGGCAGGCTCATGACAACATAAGTAAGCAGTAATCATCACGTCTGAATTGCCTCCGTGGTGAAGTAGTAAGCATATCTAGCCATTAAACCAAGGGCCTCAGTTCGAGTCCACGGCTGGATGGTCGGGGACAGTCCACCCAGCCCTTCACCCTTCCTTGTGGGCAGGTAAGTGTGGATGCAAAGACGTCCTAAGATGAAGTATTTCTTTCCACCATACACATAGGCCAAGGAGCCAGAGTGGAGCACCAAGGCAACGCGTGGATTAACTTACACCCTACACTGTGCTTCCTTTGTTGTGCTTTGGTAACACAACGTCATCTTTAGAGCAGTGGTGAGTCTCAACCCTCGTGTCCACACAGTGACGTGCACACCACAACACATCCATCACCTATTTTCCTCGCTGCACTCTTACTTCGAACCCTTCCTTCTTTTTTCTCCAGGAGCAATTCCTTGGTTCACTTTTTCACACCTTGCCTTGGTTTCATACTTAATGGTGGTTCCTGTACCCTGAATCTCGCTTTCCCTCCTTCCATTCCCACACGAAAAACCACAGCCAACTTATTTTTTGTCATATATATTTTTTATTCTTTTACCACGAGTTCCCTGAAACATTATTCCGAAGGATTTTCACACCAGCACTACACGAACCGCTACTATTTTCTTTGCTCTTCGTTTTTTATTTATTTTTTATTTTGTGTTACTTTTTTCATATCTAACAAAAATGGTAACACAAAATAAAATCTCTTGAAATATTTGTTCTGTTATTTTTAAACTTCACTCGGGTTCCAATATTCACATCCTGACTCCCTCCCTTCCCTCTCTCCTTCTTTCCTTTCTGCCTCCATACCATAAGCCTTTCTCCTGTCGCTCCTGTCATCCTCTCAATTCTTTCCACTTGGGATTTCCATATTTTTTTCTCTCTTTTTATCGTGTGCCGCATTTTAGTATATCCTATCCTATTATATTCCCTATCGCATCCTATCCTAACTTATCATGTATTCTGTTTCACCACCTGCCTCAGTTACATGACCAACGCATTCACTTCAATATCTACACATCAACCACGCAAAAAACTACACTTCCTTCCGTCAAACTTCCTTTAGTCACACAAAAACTACATTTCCTTCAGGTACTACACTTCCATCACTACACTCCCCCCTTCCACCGTGTCACGTGGTGTACTATCCAACACTCTACACTCTAAACAACCACCACCATTCCACACCACACCTTTCCAACCCACCCATCCATCCACCCACCTAGCCAATACCCTCACCGCCCACCTGCACTTCACCACCACACAGATGAGGAATGTCACCCAACCCTCGCGAATCTTTGGGTGCACACGGACACGCGAATAACTTAATCAAGGAGAACAATGCATTACTGAATTGCTTGTGTTGCCAGTTATGAAACAGAAACGACAGTCACCCTCCTATGCAGTTCTCTCAGTCAATGCCACGAACCTCTCCCTCCAGTCATCCTTCTTTGTTCTTTTCTACCCGAATAAAAACGGAAATTTACAATGATAAGAACTTCTTTTTTAAAACAGGGATATAAGGAGGGGGATCAGGTAAGGAGGTTGAGAGGTTATTGTAAGGTCGTGTATCTATATGAACCCTAAATCCTTTCCTCATAAGAATAGCTACAAAGTGAGTTTAAGTGTTCAATCCTGTCATCCTTTCTTGTTCTTTTTATCACCCAAATGGTAGAAAGAGAGCGAAACAAACCCAGTTAGGAACTATTCAAAAGGGTGAAGAGTAGGATAGGTTAGTGTAGGCTACACTTGCTGTATCTCCTATTAACCCAAAATTTGTTTCCTCACACGAGTCTACAAACGAAGTGAGTACAACTATTACAACTTTAGCCTTGCACAATACACAAATAACAGTCATAACGTCTCATCACTTTTCACTAACAAAGCATATCAAAAACCTTTCCTCGTCCCTTCAAACCAATCTTTCGGTAACAGGAACAGAGTGGTACCATCTACACGCGTGAGAGTGGCTCAGAAACCCTCGTGGCATGATAAACACCCACGCCACCACCACAGCTCCTCCCCACACGCTGCACCGGCACCAACCACTACCGTAATACATTTTCGAGGCGCTAAGACACCACTTACAGGCCGTTCGAACATGTTATGCACGATAGCTAGGCGTCACGTGAATCAATATATCATGATACCAATGAGAGAGAGAGAGAGAGAGAGAGAGAGAGAGAGAGAGAGAGAGAGAGAGAGAGAGAGAGAGAGAGAGAGAGAGAGAGAGAGAGACAGGCAGAGACTACGTGCACCTTATGATAATAGCTACACATCTGCTGATTGGAAATAACTGGTGAGTGGTGTGTCATCACAATTGTCCCCCAAAGCTGGTGAGCTCTGTGGTGAGACGCTGAACACACACACACACACACACACACACACACACACACACACACACACACACACAAAAAAAAAAAAAAACGCGCGCGAGATATCACCACGGAAGGCGGGTGTCCGCGGGAGGGGACGCGGGAACTGGAGTGGGTGTGTTGGGAGCAACAGATATAGAGGGAAACGTTTAGAGTGAAGGAAACGCGTGGGAGGAGGAGGGAGGAAGGGGTGGGAGGGGAGGGCGTGTCGGGCGGCCTTGTTCCTTCGCCGGAATGGACCCACCTCGTATCGACTGGCTCCGCGCTGCCCTCACCTTTAAACCTTGGTGAAGGCCGAGGTCGGCGGCGTCCTGACTCCCTGGCAGGCTCCCGCAAGGCTACTCTGCATCCCAACACACGGAGGGGTCACGCCTGTCCCCGCCACACCAATGTTCACGTGCGCTCACCACCCTTCACACCAAAGGGCTTGGATGCGGACCTTCCGGGCGTGGCTGGCGAGGGGCTGCTCCTTGCATGATCCTTGTATTCGTCGTCAATAACACGAGAGGAAAATGTGGAAGCTGTTAAAGTTGGGATACACTTCGCCGCCGCCTCCTCCTCCTCCAGCAGTAGTAGCAACACTGACGGAGGAGGAGGAGGAGGGGAAGGAGGAAGAGACTTGCGCACGAGTTCCTAGATAAAGGAAAGCCTGACGCTTGCGTGGCGCGGTAACTGTGACTTCACCATCGTCGATACAAGGGAATTTTCTGCATTCTCTCTCTCTCTCTCTCTCTCTCTCTCTCTCTCTCTCTCTCTCTCTCTCTCTCTCTCTCTCTCTCTCTCTCTCTCTCTCTCTTCTCTCTCTGCATTAGATCACGGCTTCGCAGGATGTGTCATACAGTCAATGTTACCAATTCACTGGATCTGACAAAAAGCCCATTGGATGCCTTCAAGCCACTGGTTCCCTCCATTAACATTTTCCCGCCACATCTGCTTCGTGTCAAGACGCACCTAACGGCATATAATCACCTTCGGCAACCTGTGACCTTGATTACTGATCCTGTCTTGTTTAGCGGTTCTGAGGCGTCGCTGAGGGTGATACGCCGGGCGCTTCCCCCGTGAGCGCACCAAGACTTGTATCATTTAGCATGACATGCACCGCAACGCAAGGCTGACACGTGGGGATAAGGCTTCCTCATGGACACTGGTTTGACTCTGAGTACTTAGGACTCCGAAGGATAGACAAGGAGGTGCAGTTCAATAATGTCATCTCACGCATCATATCTGAGTGATTACATGTTTTCACTATTTCAACTTATGTAATATCACACTCAATAGCCGCATACAAACTATACAAACATATATTTTGTTTTCCGTCGTCAGTGACTTGCGGCGTCGCGAAATTCAATTAATCATCACCATGATCAGCACGTGTATTTTCAGGGCTCCTTTGGTTCCTGTCTTTGTTGTGGATGTCCAGGTGTATCGAGTAACCTGCCTCACCTATATACATCGATCTAAATGACAAAACTTTTGTTGCATGTAGTAGTACACCAAACAACATAAGTTTCTCCAAAAGGAATACCAATCACTGTCTCTGAGTCTTATTCCACCTGGAACAGGTTACTTAACTTTATTCCACGGAGTTCCTTTGCTATTATCCTGAAGGTGGCTTTGGGCACTGAAAAAAGGCGTCTTTATGCACACTCCTGCCATTGCGTAAAATCTAGGGTGGAAATACTTGCCATTTGAATATAAAAAAAATTACCACAATCACTGACAAAACATAGTCATAAATAAATAAATGAAGGAAATAAACTAAATAATACACTTGATAAGATAACTACAAATGTGCGAAATTCTGTTGGTGGTTACTGATCAGCTATTCTGCTCCAAGGAGTGAGCTTGGCCTTGAAACACGCCGCAAACCGCTGCACGACAAATGAGTCACTACGATGTGTTGGTTGATTTGATTCAGAGGCAGAACATACATCACTCTTCATAATCAGGTTCAATGCATCATTCAGACACAACTTTACATGAACAGTGCAGCGTCTTACCTTATTCTTAGTAGCACATACGAAGTCTCAAATGTCCCAAGTCTTAGTAGCTTAAAACTTGATCAAAGTTGACACTCAAGGATGAGTAATGCAGACTTTGGAGATACGAAGTGGAGGACAGCTTGAGGCACGAAGCACAGACAGCACGTGGAAATGAGGAGACACGGGCAGAGTGTACACCCTCACCCGCCCAGTGTGTGAAAGTCACTAGCATGGTGGCACCGCGTGCTCCACCAGTGCACGCCGACTCTACGGCTGCTCCGCCTCCTGCTCCCAGCCTCCCTCCTCTTCGCCTCACCTCATCTTCCCTCCGAGGAGTTAACAGGTCAAGTTCAATTTTCTTTCTTATCAAAGTGCATCGCGTTGACTTTCACACATACAGCTGGAGGGATAGGGGGGAGGGGAGGAGTTTTCAACTGCTCTATCCTTTTCCTGTAAATAATAATGTAATTTAGTGAAATCAAACAGCCAAATAAGGACCTATAGGTAGGTCTGTTGCTGTTTATAATCTTTAGTAATTAAGGCGAAACAATAAGAATGGTACTGAGTGAGCCACGCAGCGGGTGTGTGGCTTCCCCGAAACATTCTACGTCTGCCATTTACACAGTCTTTAAAAAAATATTCTGACTGACTGTCTTGACTCTTTAAGTCACCGTCGCAATGTTGCATCTTTATCTATCTTCTACCGCTATTTTCATGCTGACTGCTCTTCTGAACTTGTTAACTGCATGCCTCCCCTCCTCCCGCGGCCTCGCTGCACAAGACTTTCTACTTCTCATCCTTATTCTGTCCATCTACCTAATGCAAGAGTTAACCAGTATCTTCACTCTTTCATCCCTTACAGTGGTAAACTCTGGAACTCTCTTCCTTTGTCTGTTTTTCCACCTGCCTATGACTTAAACTCTTTCAAAAGAGGAGTGTCAAGACACCTCATACTAAATTGAACTGCCCCCCCATGTTTTTATTTCTCCTACTGTCTTCTTTACAGGGTCTGGGGACAAGCGGGATTTTTTTTATACTTAATTTTTTCCCCCTTAGCCGGGACCCTTTTAATGTAAAAAAAAAATAAATAAATAAAAATAAAAAAAGTATAAAAGATGTGGCGTGTATCATTCCACCTGAGTTGACACTCAAGGATGTGGGTGACGTCACACGGCAAGCTGTTCGCCACCCAAGTGGCAGGAGGCGGATCACCACTTGACGCTGGGTAACCCGTGGCACCAACAGTGTGCTAGAATGGACGCCCATCACCTTCCCCTTTCAAGGCTGATCAGGAATACCCACTACACAGCCATCTTGCCCCTCCTCATGATGCACCTAACCAACTCAATTACTATATTGTGGACACGGTCCTTGTGAGTGTCCTTTGGGTCTCCTTCACGTAGGGTTGTCTCCTACAGGAGAACTGGAGGTTGCTGTGCTACATAACCACACACCCTTCACGGACGGAACATGATAGACCTTAACTCAGCGTCACGAGACAATCGCTTATCTGACACGCAGCTACACCAGCGACATCCCGTGAGTCTACAAAGGAACGTGTTACGCCTCTCCGAGTGGCTTTAAAGCGTCCACGTCTCACACTTCTGAATGGATCCGAGCCTCACTCCTACACAACCGCTGTGAGTGTCCCAGTGTCATCGTGTATGGGCTCTACACTGGTGCTCAGGGAGGGACACATTGGGCGAGGGAGGAGCAACGTGTGGTTTGTCTTGTCGAGTGTGTCATTGCCGAAGTTTCTTGACAACGATGACTCATTTCCTGCAGGAGGCGTGAGTGTAGCAACGTGTGTACGCATGTACGTGTGTAGTACATGTACACGCATCAGTACCCATGGCATATTTTACCAACACTGCAATACGAAACTGGAAAAACTCAAACCAAATTATAATATTCCTTATTAACTATTAGGCTAATACCACCATCACCAGACGCGCGGAAACAAGAATGTAATTGTAATGTGTGTGTGGGGGGGGGGGGGGGGGGGAATGTGCGGAAATAAGAAACAACCTCATGGTGCGGGCGGGCGGCTGCATTATTGATGTACCGTCCAGACCCAAACGTGGCGTATCCGGATGCATGTGAAGCTGCAACACTGGACACACACACACACACACATTAAAGATCATGGGGGTGGATCTCAATGTGGCACTGTAGGACTCTTCCTAAAGCAGCAAAAGTTGGTGGTCAATCCAACACCTTTCACGTCACGAAGCCTTGACTCAAATTCAGTTACTTGCGTCAAGTAGCCCAGACAAATCTTATATACTTCTGCAGGTAAACCTTACAAACTTCTTCAGATAAGCCTTACAAACTCCTGCAGATAAATCAGCGAAAATTTTCATTGCTAGTGACAAATTTTGGGCCGCATAATGAACATTTTATTTCCGTCACAGATATTATGGTCCGTCTATTTTATGAAGATACTTTGATACTCTGCTATTATCTTAAAAATAACACTTTCATAGCAATATATAACCTTATTTAATATATTAATTACATTTCAAACAGTACACAGCTGACATATGGGAGATAAAGGAATTAAAGTTACTGTGGCAACGCCGCTGAGACGGTAATTCCCCCATAGTCCGAGGTCAAAGTATCTTCATAAAATAGACGGACCATAGAAAAATTCTGTGTTGTAGATCTTCCAATTAACAACGAAATTTGT
>JAXIVD010002081.1:60927-68019 GCA_036785275.1 Cancer borealis
TATTTGTCACCTCAGGAACCCCGAAGTATTTGATGATACAAGAGATTCAATGCTCTTCTCCATTATCATCAAAAGATTATTCTTGCAAACATGATCCAAACTTACATACTTCATGGGTGTTCAATATTGTAATGAGCTTCCAGTACACTCATTATCATAACCAAAATGAGAGTACAGCAACCCTTTTCCTATTATCACAGTACATTTCCAATGTTTTATGCTGAAACATCACTTATTATGAGTGCTATCAGCATTATTAGTACTCTAAATACTTGAGGAAGCATAAAATTACAACGGGAAGGTAAAGATAAAGGTAAAGATGGGGTAATATGCTATAGCTGCGCGTGCTCATCTTCCATCACATTGGCCTTTGAGTTTGTGGTGGAAATTAATCTATTAACCCGGGACACAGGACCACTGTGACATCTGAGTTCCAACAGTTTACCTTTCCCAGGTGTTACCCAAGTACCCATTTGTCGACCAACCTGTTTGGAAGATGAACAAATGGGTGAGCTGAGTGCCGACTGCCCTTGTCCAGAATCAAACTTGGGCCAGCCGATTTGTAGTCAGACGTACTAACCACTATATCACCGAGGCACTTAATAAAATAGAATGCATCAAAGTTAATGCATATACTTCATTCATTAGAAAATTATATAACTTTAACTGGGCATATCTATTAAAATACCTATGCCATTTTGGGGGTAAGACCAGACAAGCTATATGAATGTTATATCCTCATTAGTACTTGTGTCTAAAAAAAATCACAATTTATTGTATGCAAAGAGTCTTTAACTACTGCTCATAAAATTTTCAACAAGCTTGTCCACCATCTCCTTCTGTATCACTTCAATGACGATTGTGAGCACACTAATCAATATGTAGAAAATTAATGGCAAACTCATCAACATCTACTTTTACTGTTATCAAAGAGTACTTTAAGTACTTAAATAGTGTAAACGCTGCGCACTTCCTAGAACTTAGAATCAGATTCTATTAATGTTTCACTGGACAGCTGCACTGGCATTCATCTGCTCCTACTGTGCCTTTTGTTGTACCTGCATCCTCAGTCATCACCTATTTAGGCAGACATACAAGCACTATTATATTTATGTATACTTTGCCACATTTTTACACGTTGGCTTGATTAATTTCTTACAATTACCATGAAGAATGCATATTAACATGCTAACTGAACAGTTTTTAAATACAGTTTCACAAAAGAAACAACTTTTCTGTTCATTTGACCTTGGTGCCATATCCAGCAACAGCAGCAGCAGCATCGACAAGAAGTCCTGCCATTTCCCATGCAGAACCTGTCTTCACATCAGCATCTCTGTCATGATGGAGGGTTTATATTTCAATTTGTGTTTCCACAGCAATTTCCAGTCATCAAGTGCTACATCTTAAGGGGGAAAAGCTTTAAGGAATCATAGAAATTCGAGTGTAAAAATGTTCATGAAGTAAAGAAAGAACAAAAAACTCGTCACTTATCAGCTCTGTAACTTGCTTGCTTGTATTTCTATTCACTACTGGTTGGCTGGCATTACCACATCACCAAGTAAGATCCAGTAGCCCAATTGCTTTCTAAATTACCTTAACACTCCTACAAATCAGCAAACATTATATACTGCATATGGACCTGCCGTATGTTACACTTTTGAGCCGCAAAGCATTGAGGCAAATTATGGCTCAATACAGCATTATACACAGCCAATTAGCACCATAAATTAATTAAGTTTTGCAAAGCCTTTGCAATTATATCTTAAATAATATTCATAAGTTTTCCCCATTTATACGTATACTTTAGAATCACATGTATATATATATATATATATATATATATATATATATATATATATATATATATATATATATATATATATATATATATATATATAAAGGTTTCATCTATTAACATTTGATGATCAAAATATCTATAATCTAATATTTTAATTCAAATCTCCAAATTGTTGAATCACACAAAAGACTGCTGCCAAGCTGTCCACGGTACATCAGTTAAGAATACACAACTTCACATAACAGTAATTGTAAAGAAGTTTTGCATTACACTTACAAAGAGATTTCTATTATGTATTCTGGGTAGTAGTCTTCCTTTTCATACTTAACAAAGACAGTTGGGGCAGTTATGCTGTCCACTGTTGTGTCATAAGGGTGGCCAGTGTTGCTGTTTGGTGGAGGACGGTTAAGGTTTTTGTTGCCCACAGTCACATAGCCAATGATCACCTCAGCCACAACGATGAAGAAATGCCCGTCATCATCAGGAGTGCAGTATGTGCGAGCTACGGCAGAGCTGCAAAATTCATAATACATGCATGAAACAGCATTACATATTGATATGTTTACAATAAATTCAAATTAGTGAACATATACTATTCCTTACCTATTAGAGAAGTATGTGCCTTTTCCATATTTGTCCTTTGTATTAGCATAACGACGTCCATCAATGTTTTCCTTAGAGATGGAATTGATTGAGTCTGAGTTAGTCCCATGGTAAAGTTTCTGTACATTCATCGTGAGATCATCGTACCTGTCAAATCATAAAGAAATTAAAGTCAAAGTGAGTGTAAGTGAAGGAAGTGATGAGCTTGGAAGACAAATAAGTATGGTAACCGAATTTGCAAAGTTGTACCCTAGATGCTCCGTTTCCCAGGTATTTCAGTAGATCCTACTTGGCTCTCATCTTGGTATTTCTATTTAAATATATTCACAACAAAACATGCATTTCCACATGAATGATTTTAGTCACATACAATCCAGAGCAAAGGAAAGGCATGCAATCTGAAATAAACAAAGAAGTTGTAGAATAAATAGCAAAATATTGATAATGCTCTGGCCTTCACTTATTAAAGCACTTTTCCTAAAGTAGATTCTCACCTCAGTCAATTATCAAAATACTGTGCAATATGCGAGTATAGATAACAGCTAATTAGGGAAACTATAAACTTTTTACCCTGTAAGTAAAGATTGCCACTTCAGCTGACATTACAACGTGACAAACACTGCATCTCCTGACTCAGCTTGGCAAAAATTAATGTTGGAAAATTCCATATATTTCACATCCGTATTGTGATTGCATAGCTATATATTCCATCCATTAATATACACTTAAAGAGAAGTAGCAAATACAAAGAATCTACAAAGGGTTCAGGGAGAATTTAATCCTTTCTTCCCTTCTATGCCTTGTCTCATAATAAGAGAGAACCAATACAGAGAAAGGTTCCACCAGCCCCATTGCTCCATCCCTTTAAGTCGGCCTTAATGACAATCAGGAAATAGTGGAAGTATTCTCCCAATCTGGCCACTGATATACAACCACGCCCAATACCATACAGGTGTAACAACTTAAACTGAACTAAAATTTTGACTGAATTTTCATTGTTCTACTTCATTTGGTTATATCATGTTAAACACATTTATGTTTGGTTGTATAAATTAGTCCATGAATTAACTTGGTATGAAACTACTGATATACTATAGTTGCATGAAACGAGGCGTCATTTAAGAAATCTAACCCGCGCTACTAACGGACGGAGGCCAACCATCTCGGGCCTCCATGAAGCCTACCGGCGCCACGGGTTAAAATAAATAATAAATAAATAAAAAAGGGGGTGGGAGGAAGGTAAGATAGGACTCACATGGGGAAGGGAAGCAAGGATCAGCACTCCACTAATCCCAAATTTGGGTTCCTCAATAAGTGAAAAGGACATGTCCATGAAAGACTGATATACATAAAGAAAGAAGACAGACAGACAGACACACGGAAGAAGAAGAAGAAGAAGAAGAAGAAGAAGAAGAAGAAGAAGAAGAAGAAGAAGAAGAAGAAAAAAAAAAAAAAAAGTGCAAGGATTGTCTGCAGAATTTGTTTAAAAACACCATATAAAATTCATATAGTGATACCTCCTTTACGTATTCAACTTGAACACCCTTTATACAATCAATTAAACAATAATGAAGGAGTGGAGTAAGGAAGGTGGGAGGACACCAAAAACAGTGAACATACCGGTTGGAGAGGTCAGCCTTTTTAAGTTTAAAGAGGCGCCAGAGGTACTCATTCTGTAGCCTCCTCACCTCACAAATCTTGGCTGTTGGGATCATCAGTTTGATACCTTTCGAAACTTCTTGGAACTCAGATTGATTTGGGTCCAGAGTCACAAGGACATGGGTCTGCTGGGAAGTCATAGGCTGCCAGTGTGATGGGATGGATGCATCATCAGTGGTGGTGGTGGTGGTGGTCGGAGTGGGAGTGGGAGTGGGAGTGGGAGTGGGAGTGGGAGTGGGAGTGGGATTGGGGGTGGGGCTGCTGGTGGTGGTCTTCTGGTAGGAGAGGCGTGAGGGACGGCGACGAATTTCCCTCACTTTCATGCTTGACATGTTAGTCTGGGTCATATTTGAGAAGTCAATTTTATATTTATAGAGACTGTTGGATATTATCATTGTTGAGGATGAATCCGCTACAAACTGCTTTTCAATATCTTCTGAGGTTATGGTGCATAAAAGATCTTGCTTACCCAAACTGTCCACATCACCATAACAAATCCAGTTTCCTTGTTTATCATGAAAGTACCAATCAAATACAGTGGCCTGAGGCAGAGAAGACATTGCAGAGGAAGGAGTTGACACTCTCCTTATGTTCAATTTGATATTTGCAGGATCTACAATGCACATTTCTTTGAAGTCAGCCGTCCAGCTGTTTGGCCCCAAGAGTTCTAATATCTTTTTGTCGTCAAAACTAAGTCTGTCAATATCAATTAAAGGCAGTTTCACACCACTCTTAGAAACATCTCGGTAACAATTTTCCAACTCCTTGGACTGAAATATGCGAAGATTGAACCATTTCTTTTCCTTTTCCACCTGCCAGTGGAACAAGCATTTTGCATGCAGATACTTGCAGCCTTTCTTTTCATTTAAACATTTATCGTTAACTGCATATATACAAATTTTAGGAATTTCAACATCCCCGCAAAAATCAGTGCATCTAACTGTTAAATGCTTTCCTTTAGCTTTTCCTTCAGACTTTGAATTCTTTTCTTTTGACTTATTACGAGATTTGTTTTTTCTCTTCTTTTTGACTGATGAATCACAAGAATTCTGAGAAGAGTCTGAATCTGAGGAGTCTTCACTGTCATCCTTTTCTCTTTCATTGTCATTCTTCTTTCCCCGACTTGGCCCAGGTGAGGACTGATAACCTGACTTTTTCTCAAGAGAGGACTTTAGTTTCAACAAAATATCACGAATGCTCTCATTAGTTGATACTCCATGCTGGCTGAGTACATTCTTGCATTGTTTACTGGTTAGCTGATGATTATAGGAGCAGTTTTTGATAGAACACTTACCATCATTCATCACATAGTCTTTACAAATATGAAGGAAGCGACAGTTATCTTTTATTCTACAGCCATTCTCTGTATTATAATAATGGCATAACCTTGGAGGACCACTTCCTCTGCAGACTTTTCTGATAACATTGAGCAAGTTGTTTGTTTTAATCAAATCTAAATACAGTTTAGAGAGAATTGCTGTGTTATGATTGGTATCAAGCTTGTGTCCAAATGGACATGATGGACCCTGGTCACAACGAGCCATAATGAAGGTTTTGCACAGGTGAAGAGCTTTGCATTTGTCACGTGCAGTGCAACCACTGTCTGACAAGTAATATGAGCAAAGCTGAATTTTAGGGACTAGCTCCACTACCACCTTAGCGCCGTCCCTCATGTGTCCAAATATATCCGTGCGCTGTTTCACGACTTTCTCAATTTCTTCAGCTTTGCACTCGATTTGCTTGCTTATCACCTCTGTGTTTGCCATCTGTCCCTCAAACATGGCCAATACTTTCACCAACTCCTGAGCATTTACTGTTTTAGATGTTCTTTTTTCAGGTGCTTTTTCTCCTCCCTTAAACTTATTCTGCATTGGAATTGATTTCTTATTAAACTGGCCCATAGATTCCTCATAGGAAGGAGGTGGTGGTGGATACTGGTTAGGGAAGGACCCTTGACCTGGTGGTCCAGGCTGGTAGAGTCCCTGACCTGGTGGTCCAGGCTGGTAGAGTCCCTGACCTGGTGGTCCAGGCTGGTAGAGTCCCTGACCTGGTGGTCCAGGCTGGTAGAGTCCCTGACCTGGTGGTCCAGGCTGATAGAGTCCCTGACCTGGTGGCCCAGGCTGATAGAGTCCCTGAGCTGGCGGGCCTAGATAGTGAGAGTTTGGATTGGGATGACCTTGATAGCCAGGGTTCTGGTTGGGTGGTCCATGCCCCTGTGCACTGTTCGGGAAACTAAGATCCATCAATGACTTGCATCCTCTATTGCCCTGCAAGAAGTACAGCCATGATAAATAATGCATCTGGATGATGCACACACACACACACACACACACACACACACACACACACACACACACACACACACACACACACACCAGAGAAACATATAGGCAGAATATTTGGTGACACTTTCAGGATGCTAAGAAGTATACAGATGGCTTTCCATTTCCTAGATAAAGATACGATGAGAAAAAATATAACTACTACAATGATAAGACAAAAACTCACAAGAAAATGCATGTGTTGGTATTAGAAAGAATACAGTAAATAGCAACTAAGACGGTGCTAGAATTGGAAGACCTAAAATATGAGGAAAGATTAAAAGAAATGCACCTAATAACACTAAAAGAAAGAAAAGAAAGAGGTGACTTAATCACAGTATGTAAATTGATGTACAACCTAGAGGAAACAGATAGAAAAGATCTATTATTAAGAAGAAAAGGAAAGGCTAGAAATTTGAGGGACACGAGAAAATTGCAAAAAGGAATTTGCTTGAACGATACAAAAAAGTACAGTTTTCCCCACAGAAGTATAGATACTTGGAATAGACCAAAGGAAGAGGTGATAATGGCAAAGAATGTACATCAACTGAAGAAAAACTGTACAGATACGGGGGGGAGGAGAGAGATATATATATATATATATATATATATATATATATATATATATATATATATATATATATATATATATATATATATATATATATATATATATATATATATATATGTATATGTATATATGTATAT
>JAXIVD010002082.1:0-22500 GCA_036785275.1 Cancer borealis
CTAGCCATGACCCTGACTTCCCCCCGTCGGCCATGCTTGACGGGTATGTGTGTGTGTGTGTGTGTGTGTGTGTGTGTGTGTTGTGTGTGTGTGTGTGTGTGTGTGTGTGTGTGTGTGTGTGTTCTAATTCTAACCACCACCTCCTCCACCTCCTCTTTCCCCACCTCCTCTTCCTCCTCCTCTTATTCTTCTTCCCTCCTCCTCCTCCTCCCCAGCGTCCAAGACACCTTCTGGGCCTCGACTGGACTCTTCCCTCAAGTTGTGGTCATCAGTCTGCCCTCAGTGACCTACCTCGAGTCTATCTCCATCTTGGCTTACAACGGTGCGTCTCTCTCTCTCTCTCTCTCTCTCTCTCTCTCTCTCTCTCTCTCTCTCTCTCTCTCTCTCTCTCTCTCTCTCTCTCTCTCTCTCTCTCTCTCTCTCTCTCTCTCGTTTGGTTAGTTGTTCACACTTGTTACTTCATTCATTATTCATTCAACATCCAACACACACACACACACACACACACACACACACACACACACACACACACACACACACACACACACACGCGCACACACACACACACACACACACACACACACACACACACACACACACACACACACATTTGTATATTCTTGGCTTATCGATTTTCTTTGCATAATGAATCACCTGCAATGTAGTACAGCTCTAACTCTCTCTCTCTCTCTCTTCTCTCTCTCTCTCTCTTCTCTCTCTCTCTCTCTCTCTCTCTCTCTCTCTCTCTCTCTCTATACTACTATTGCTACTACTACTACTACTACTACTACTACTAATAATAATAATAATAATAATAATAATAATAATAATAATAATATTAATAATAATAATATAATAATAATAGGACAATCTTCAAGTCAGAGGAGGAGGGGAAGAGCTCGAGTAATTACTTGGAGGAGAAGGAGGGAGGAGGAGGAGGAGGAGGGAGGAGGAGGAGGAAGAGGAGGAGTTGGTGGAGTCATGAAAATATTGATTAATACTTAAGTGGTTCAATTAAAAGTGGCTGGTGTGGAGCAGTAAAAACGTACAACTACTATGCAACCTTCTATCTTCCTTCCTTCCTCCCTTCCTTCTTCTTCCCTTTATCACTTCCTTCTTTTATTCCTCCCTTCCTTCCTTCCTTCTATCATTAATTAATTCCTTCTTTCCTTCCTTCTTTCAGTTCGTAAGATAATTGTTGGTCGAAGTGTCAAGACTCATCCCACAGAATTTGAGGACATTGTCGATAAAGGTAAATGTATATATGTATGTATGTGTGTATATGTATGTATGCGTATGTATATGTATAACTATAGTAAATATATAACCTGTATCTACCTTCCTATAGTAGAAAATATCAAATAAAACCTCGTCTTCTAACTTCATAAATCCTCCAATTTTTTGTAACTCGATATATAAAAAAAAACTTATAAGGAAAAAAGAATTGATTAAATATTTACTAACTTCCTAAGAATAGTTTTGCACAAGGTCATGACTCAGTATTTTATGATATATGAGACTGTGTGTATTGCTATAGCTGATTTAGTGAGGTTAAGGGCACGCTATCCCCCTATCTGCCTCCCCTTTGTGAGTAATAGTGTGTGATTCTTAGTATACTGCAATAATATCTCCCTTTACTACCTTTCTACAACCACTTCAATGTGTCTTTATTTAAATACTCTATTGTGAATTTTTCAGAGTTGCCTCAGATCGATGGCAAACTTCAGAATTGTGTGTTAGCCGAGCAGGTGACAGCAGCTCATCTCAGGCTTACTATCACGGAAGGTGTGTGTGTGTGTGTGTGTGTGTGTGTGTGTGTGTGTGTGTGTGTGTATGTGTATGTGTTCTTTCTCTTCAGTGCATTATTTAGTTCCTTCTTATCAATTCATTATACTATTCATTTATTTATTTACATTGATATTGAAGAAAAAAACTGCCAATAATTAAAATAAAATAATAATAATAATGATTTAAAAATGACAACTTAGTAATCCATAAAATAATATAATTCCTTTCACTAATCTGACCTAACTTGACCTAACCTTCTCCGTCTTATATCCCTTCAGGTCATGGTCACTTCTGCTCCCTGCACAAGGTCAGCGTGGTGGGGTCAAGTGGAGGTCAGGCAGAGGTCGCTAAGGTCACTACAGTCACGGCCAGCCCCAAGGCGAGGCAGCACTCTCCTACCAGGGTAATGATGATGATGATGATGAGGAGGAGGAGGAGGAGGAGGAGAAGGAGGAGGAGGATAATGATGATAACTACTATTATTACTACTACTACTACTACTATTACTACTATTTCTTCTACTACTACTACTACTACTACTATTTCTTCTACTACTACTACTACTACTACTACCACCTACTACTATTATACATTACATCTACTACTATTTCAACTACTTTATTTTTAATGCATATAAATCTAGTAGCAAATTGTATTGAATTATATATATTCTGTCGCTCTCTGACCCTTCCTTCCCCCCCCCCCACCAGGTCATGCCAAAGGTCATCCCGGTGAGGAAGACAGGAGTGGAGAGCCAAATGGATCTTACACTACCCCTTGACCTCGCCCCTACCGATGAGGACGAGTTCTAAACGAGTTCTGCACGGAGTCATACGAGTAATTAACACAATGATATGATATGATATGATATGATATGATGCACCTCACTCAAGGCTGTTCAACTTACATGTATAAATAGTACAATTATTATTATTATTTTTTTTTTTTTTTTTCATTTAAAGGGTACTGGCTAAGGGCAAATAAAAATAGGTTAATAAAATAATAAATCTCGGTTGTACCCAGTCTATACTACTACTACTACTACTACTACTACTACTACTACTACTACTACTACTATTACTACTATTACTACTACTACTACTACTACTACTACTACTATTACTACTACTAATATCACCTTGTTATTACTATAGTGATTGATATCATTTCCTATCTTACACTAATATTATTTTGGTTACTTAATATTTGTAACTTTGAAAATATGTATTATTGTGTGCTGAAAAGACACACTCACTTATTCTTGATGCCAAATTACTGACTGGGCAATCATAATATAATAAGTATTGGTGTTTTAATTAAATATATTCCCGGAAAAAAAAAGGTTATATTCCTAAGTATTGATTAACCTTGACACACACACACACACACACACACACGAAGGATGGGCTTATTCAACACTCGTTAAATTAGTACAGCAATGTAATCGAGCTACATATAGTAAACAACAATGAATATATAAATAAATAAATAAATAGATTAGATAAATGCAATACATAAACAAACAAACAAACAAATTAACAGACAAATAAACAAACAGCACTAATGTCTACAAGTTAACAAATGGTTATAACAGAAAAAATATAACAATAAACAAAACGAGTCAAGTGAATTAATGTAAACAAGCAAACAAGTAAACAGTAAACAAACCTTGAGCTGCTCTTTGAAGGCATAACACACACACACACACACACACACACACACACACACACACACACACACACACACACACACAGTCGCGAGAAAATCGAAAACAGCAAATTATACCAAAAAGAAAAATAATAAATTAATAAACATAAGAAAAAATTAAATTCACATAACACAAAACTTTAAGAATTATAGAATATCGATTATAATGCAAAAAAAAAAAAAAAAAAGGTGTAGAGAAAATTCTATGTTTATAATCTATTGTTTACAAGGGGACTGTGGCAGGTGGAGGAGACATCGACGGCGTTAGAAGCAGCGACATAGCGCCTCATTGCAGTTGGAAGGGTATTTAAGACACTCCTGGTGACAGTAATGGTCGGCGTACGGTTTGCTTCTAAGCACACCCACTCCCTCGCACTCGGTTCTGACAGAGTAAAGGAAAAGGATATTATTGCACCGTTACTATTGATGTTGATGATGATGATTAAGACTCATTTGGAGATGATGCGATGATCACTAATGACCTAAAACACACTTTCTCCCTTTTAAACACACTCCAAAACAGCTTGACATCTTTCCAAACACACTCCAACACACAAACACACACACTTTCTCCTTTCTAAACACACATTGTTTCTTATCAGCCTTAACTCTCGAAATTTTACTACTACTACTACTACTACTACTACTATTAATAATACTTACACACAATGGCAGTACGTGGGCTCACAGTTGGGTGGGTATTGCATACAGTTTATCATGCACCATTTATGCATTTTAGGATCACGTTTGTAGTGACTCACAGGTATACACAGCTGGCTCCTGCAACATCATCATACAATTGTTATTATCATCAGTATTATCATTATTATTGTTATTATTAATTACCATACTTCTAAGGACTTATGAACGATATAATGGAAGAAAAAATAATGTAACTGAGATTGTTATTGTACTAATGACAACCTCCTCCTCCTCCTCTTCCTCCTCCTTCTCTTTCTCTTTTCTCTCACCTCACAACAAGGGGCGTGAGGCCGGGTTTCTTGGTAGTCTTGTCCTTCACGCCTGGAAAACTGTCCCTGAAGTACAGTTGCCAAGGGTTGTCCACTGATCCGTCCACAGGGAAGATCCCGGTGGGTACGTTAGTCAAGACCGTCACGTCGGCACAGTTAATGAAGGTCTCCTGGGGACCGTAACCCACGCCTGTCCCGGTCTCGTCCAAGCCCCACGTGTTTCCTGGGCGAGGCGGGCAAGGTTAGCGGAAAAAAGAGAAAATAATGCAAGATTAGCGGAAAAAAAAAAAAAAAAAAAACGAAAGAAATGCAATGACTGTCTTACTCTATCAAAGTATGTTAAACCTTGTACACACGTTGACGTCCTCCTCACAATTATGTTCCTTCCTCCGTCTAGGTAGAGGTGATTCTTATATATACACTACGTTAACTTTTTTCCTCCTCCTCCTCCTCCTCCTCGTTGACTCAGCTACCGTTGAAACTTTTAAAAATCACAATGATAACTATTGCACATCACTGTTCTCCTCAGGCTAAATAAACACATAAGTTGTAGTTATAAAAATCAAACAGCCAAGCAGGGACCAGTAGATGTGTTGCTGTTTGCATTCCTATATAATCCTATGTAATCCTCCTCCTCCTACTCCTCCTCCTGGACATACCTGCAAAATACTTCCACTGCACGACACAATTGCTGCAAATGACACCTTCTGGCAGCTTGACGCGCCATTTGAAGATCTCCTTTTTCTTGCTGTCTTGTGGGATAACGAAGCGTGTCTCAGTCGTCCCCTCCATAGGCAGCTCGTGTCTGACGGAGGCACAGAAGGGAGTGTGATGGAGGAGGAATGGAGATGATAAGTTAGAATGAGAGACTGATTAATAATGCATAGTAGTAGTAGTAGAAGTAGTGGTAGTAGAAATAGTAATAGTGGTAGAAGTAATAGTATTATTCCACCTATTCCTTACCTTCCCCTCCCTTCTTATTTCATCATCCTATCCCTTCCCTTCCCTCCTATCAACCCCCTCCCCACATCCCTCCCTTCCCTCACCACCCATCCTTGTCCTCCCTACCCTAGCCACACTCACTGGTCGAGACAGGCTTGGGTGACATCCTTGGTGGGATCGTTGTGGGGACAGAACTTCACCACCATGTAACCTTTGTGATTCGTGGTGAGCTCCACCTCTATATCGATGACCTGCAGACACAGAGGTAGGTTAAAGGAGGTAGGTCATAGGAGGTCACAGGAAGTACTATACACCAGTGATGGACGGGAGGGGGATATAGACTCGTCTTACCAAAGCGTGTATTGGGATATCCTCATTTCTTACTGCCTGGATGATACAGTGATAACCAGTCCACCTCTGCTATACACACACAATGTCATGGGCAATCACGGGAGGCATAGCAAGGTGTATCGAGGTCATACTGGGTCAATGTGGATGTATTGTGTTAAGGAATCAAGAGGAAGTCAACATGAGGTCAAAATGAGTCTCGTAGAAGGTGAAGGAGATCAAACAAGGTGAGTTAAGATGTTAAAGTAATTGAGTTACATTGTTATTATTACTATTATTATTGTTATTATTATTACTATTACAACACTGCCTCACCTGTCCAGCCACGTATCGCTTGGTGACTATACCATTGCCGAAGATGCCTCCCGCTTCGTGTTTCCGCGGCAATGTGTCCACGTAGTTATCGCCGCACACGCCACATCTACCTTTGTTCTTCTGGTAGTGAACTGCAACAGCGACACACCGGGAGCGAAGATGGGAAGGAGGGTGAGTTAGAAGGAATTTATATTAATACTATTTATATATTATTCTAAAATTTACTACATCAAGCTTACTATTTTTGTTAATTTCCTTACACAAATAAATAAATAAATAAATGAATAAATAATAAAGATAAAATATATGAAGGAAGGAAAGATGGAATAACTAATAAATAAATAAACAAATAAATAAATAAAAGTCAGATACGATACACGACACCATCCTTACATTCATTTAAAGTCAAATTTACGTATCTAATAAAAGGATATTTTCACAGATTCAATTCAACCGGAATCAACCAGACTCAACAGGGCTTACCTACAAAACCACCACAGTAGAGTTCGTTGTCGTTATAGTTGACGGGGTTAGGGTATCCGAACCTCCACATAGCATTCCTTGCAGGGGGGTCCATAAGCCGCCCATGCCCAAGCACACCGCCCTGGGGGAGGAGGAGGAGGGGGTTTACAAAGGAGTAGAAAGGAAGAACAGACAGCAACAGTCCTACTAGACTTAACGAGGCTGTCCGTGTGGCTACATTACTACTATAATATCTACTTCATAGAGACAAAAGGACAGCAAAGTAGAAGGCTGGTGGAGGAAGGTGGAGGGAGGTGAGGGGAAGGTGGATGTGGGGGGAAGGAGGTGAGGGAAGAGGAGAAAGTGGGAGAAGAGGGGGAGGTGGAGGGGAAAGGGGGGGAGAGGGAGGAAGGGGAAAGGGGAAAGGGGGGGGTGAGGAAAGAAAAACATCATAAAACACATACAAACAGGAGAGAGAATCAAGAATCCTTTAGAAACAAACAAATAAATAAAAAACAATGATTTAGCCCCAAGAAAAACATGGTTACATACAACAACAACAACAAAAAAAAAAAAAAAAAAAAAAAAAAATCAGATAGCATCAGTGACCGTGGGCTGGAACCTTTACGTCACTTCACATCACATCACATCACTTCACTTCACTTCACTTACTAGGAGTGAGGACAGCAGCAGCAGCAGTACAGCTCCTAGAGGCACCATCCTCCTGCAGCAGAAAAAAGCATAACATTTATTCATATAACAACATAAATATAAGAAAATAAGCTTACAAAAGGCTTAAGTTGACCTACACAAGGCAGCTCCCGTCCTAACCTAACCTAACCTAACCTAATATGAATGATTCAGCACAACCGTCATTACCTAGAGACTTTAAAAACTTGAATTAATAAAAGAAATAAGAACATTAAATTAATCTCATACTATATATTTAATCCTACGCAAGTTCAAGGTCATTCTTATCTAATATTAACGGACACACACACACACACACACACACACACACACACACACACACACACACACACACACATACACACACGCTCCTCTTCCTCCCTCCCTCACTTTATCACACCGACCATCTATCTCCTCCATGTCCTACAGCGGTATTTTCCTACATACATAACATCCTACTCTTCCCTCCTACCCTCCTTCCTTCACTCCCTCCCTCCTTCCCTCCTTTCTTCCTCGCTTCTCTAATTATTATTATTATTATTATTTATTCACTTGTTACTTTTTGTTTAGTCAAGTTTATTTATTCTTATTGTGAATTTTTTTGCCTTTTAGTTCATAAACGGATCATTAGAAAGTTGGACAAGAGAGAGAGAGAGAGAGAGAGAGAGAGAGAGAGAGAGAGAGAGAGAGAGAGAGAGAGAGAGAGAGAATTTTAATTGGAACTCACCATCAGTTCCGTCGACATACTAACCCACAAAGTTATATACAATTCTCTCTTTCTCTCACTCTCTCTCTCTCTCTCTCTCTCTTCTCTCTCTCTCTCTCTCTCTCTCTCTCTCTCTCTCTCTCTCTCTCTCTCTCTCATCAGGTCGCTGCCCTAACCTCCTAACAGTAAAGACTAGTTGTGACTCTCTCTCTCTCTCTCTCTCTCTCTCTCTCTCTCTCTCTCTCTCTCTCTCTCTCTCTCTCTCTCTCTCTCTCCCTCTCTCTCTCTCTCTCTCTCTTTCTCTCTCTCTCTCTCTCTCTCTCTCTCTCTCTCTCTCTCTCTCTCTCTCTCTCTCTCTCTTTCTCTCTCTCTCTCTCTCTCTCTCTCTCTCTCTCTCTCTCTCTCTCTCTCTCTCTCTCTCTCTCTCTCTCTCTCTCTCTCTCTCTCTCTCTCTCTCTCTCTCTCTCTCTCTCGCGAGTTGCGTGAGAAGGGTGGTGAGATAAGAGGTTGGAAGGAGGAAGATCTTAGTGATGGATGGAGGAGGAGGAGGAGGGGGAGGAGGGGAGGAGGGAAGGATGATGGAGGGAGGATGGGAGGAAGGAAGACAGGTTGAGGGAGGAGGGAGGGAGGAAGGGAGAAAGGAAAAAAGATGGAGGGAGGAGGGAAGGCAGGTTGAGTTAGGAAGGGGAGGAATACAAAGGGAATACAAGGGAACACAAACAGCAGCATACCCTAGGGTCCCTGCGAAGGCTGTTTGATATGACCACTCTACACTGACTACTTGAATTAGATAAATTATAGTACAGTGGAAGACAGGTGGAGGGGGAGGAAGGGAGGAAGGAAGGCAGGTGGAGGGAAGGAGGGGAAGGAAGGAAGATGGAGGTAGGAGGGTAGGAGGGAAGAAAGGAGGAGGGTAGTCTGCGCGCCACCGGATCAAGAGGTGCTGTGCCCTACGTAACGGGACAAAGTAGTGGTGGTGGTGGTGTTACGACTACTACTACTGCTACTACTACAGCTCCTGCGAGAGAGAGAGAGAGAGAGAGAGAGAGAGAGAGAGAGAGAGAGAGAGAGAGAGAGAGAGAGAGAGAGAGAGAGAGAGAGAGAGAGAGAGAGAGAGAGAGAGAGAGAGAGAGAGAGAATTATTCGTTAGTTAATAAAAGAAACATGTTTTATTCTTTCATTACATATGACTCTCTCTCTCTGTTTTCTCTCTCTCTCTTTCTCTTCTCACTTTCCCTCTGTCACACTCTCCCTCTCGAACACACACACACACACACACACACACACAACACACACACACACACACACACACACACAACACACACACACACAGAGTAGCAGGTCAGTGGCAGGTTAATGAACGTCTTTACCTGGATGGCGTGTCCGAGCAAGTCCACTTCCTGTAACAAGTTTTTTTTTTTTTTTCGTGTCCTGTTCCCTGACCTTGGTGTGTGTGTGTGTGTGTGTGTGTGTGTCCTTTGCCAACCTTGTACCACATGGGATCAACGCCCTCGCAATATTTACACTTGGACGGGCGTGGGTAAGGTTGCTCCCTCTACACACACACACACACACACACACACACACACACACACACACACACACACACACATACACACACACACACACACACACACCTTTGCAACAACCCCGTCCTTCCTTGCCCTAAACCTACGCCAAATAACAGGCAAGAGGCAGTCCATCTTAGCCTCTATAAAGCCTATTGGCGCCAACGGTTTGTGATGTAGAAGAAAAAAAAATCTCGAACCACACATCATAAAGATATTTTGTTATCATACATTTCAAACTTACTTTACATTAATCTATTGTTCAGCAATCACCATTTACCGGCAATCAAATACTGCTTCAGTGATCTACAGGCAGGACAGTGGAAGGGAAGGGAAGAAAGACTTACAAAGCTTTTAGAATAGTTCATCTTAAAAAAATAATAATAAAACTTTGAGCCCTTATTGTAAGTGAATGTTTAAATAAAAAATAAATAAAAATGAAAAAATCCAATGAAATTAAAAGGAATATATAAGTAAAGGATATATCACTCACCTTAGCGTTATATAGCGTGACGAATACAGATTCCTTGACCAGCGGTGACGCAGAGGAGGGAGAGTACCAAGGAGGGAGGGAGAGGGAGGTAAGGGAGGCAAGAAATGCTATCCACGTACTCACCCTCACAGGCACTGAGTCAAGCTCCGACTGACTCTGCTACAGTCTCTCTTTTATATATGTGCTACCCAGGCCACCCCTACCCACGTACCCACCCAGCCTACCATACCCACTGCACACGAGGCGCCCGCTTAGCGTAAGTTGTACCCCTTCCACCCAGTCCTCTGCCCTTGTAAAGACACCACTACTAGTCATGATTACAACTTACACACACACACACACACACACACACACACACACACACCTGCCGTGATTTCTTTTGATATTAATTGGATGAAACTATACTCATTTTACATGAATTAGTGTAAGAACAAAATTAGTTCAGGTATAATAGTTATGAACGGAAAACCAGCTTTGTTTATTCTCACGCTGCAGCATCAACACGATGGACATTTGTGATGCTACGCGGGCATGCAATTGTTTCAAATGTATTTGTTTACGTTATTTTATGTCAACACGTTATCTTTTTTTATATTTGAAGCTTTACTAGGAGTGTTGAGGAGTGTAATGGTGTTTAGAGGTCAAAACATTCAATGCAGTGGTCAAGCGTAAACTAAACAAACTGTAAGGCGGTTAGGCTACATTTCATTCCACAAACTGACCCGTCACTTCAATAATAAAGTCTTGTGCTACACATTTATTCCTCGATTCATGATGCAAGAACAAGAATCAAAACTGTTAATTGATAAATGTGTTTTTTTTACTTATTTTTTCTTTTAATTTACAAGAACAGTTGTATCATAGATTGATTCATGGCCAAAAGTTTTTCGCTCAGCCATTTCCACTCCTGTCCTTCCTTCCCCTCCTCTCGCCTCCTTCCTCCTTCTTTCCCCTCCTCTCTCCTCCTTCCTTCCCCTCCTTCCTCCCCTCCCTCCCTTCCTAGCTTAACGTTCGGTCTTTTCCAGGAAAGAAACTACCAGCGCCTTAAAAGTTTCTCCTCTCAGAAAATAACAAACTTATCCTTATTATTCTTCTATTTCCTTTACACCCTTTCATTGCCCTTCCCTTATCTACTTTTCGCTCCCTACAAGCCTTGGCACTACCACCTCAAGAAGAAAGAGAGAAAGAGAGAAAGTGAGAAAAATGGTGAGATTGCGGAAATACTCGACCGCTTTGCATTTCGATCAACAACAACATGGGTGACCGGCTGAGACGCACTTGTGTAGCCGTTGACCCGCTACCGCCTCCCAGCACATGCAACGCTGCCTGGATCATGCCACCTAACGCTGCCTCACGCTCACCCAACGCTGCCTCACGCTCACCCAACACTGTCCTACGCTGCCTCACACACACACAACACACATGTCTCAATCACGCCACCCGCCGCCTTCCCCACACACACAACGCTTCCTCCTTCACCCATCACACATGTCTCAATCAACACCACCCAACGCTGCCTCACCCCTCACCCAACACTGCCTCACGCTCACCCAACGCTGGCCCCTACAAACCCCAAACTGTCTCTCACACCCAACGCCGCTTCACGCATCTCCACGCCACATAATTTTGAGAGAGAGGGAGAAAAGAAGATGTAGTTATACAATGTTATTACCTTTACAAAACGTTATGAATAGGCGCGCACACACACTCTTTCTCTCTCTCTCTCTCTCTCTCTCTCTCTCTCTCTCTCTCTCTCTCTCTCTCTCTCTCTCTCTCTCTCTCTCTCTCTCTCTCTCTCTCTCTCTCTCTCGCTATATATATATATATATATATATATATATATATATATATATATATATATATATATATATATATATATATATGCATATATGCATATATATATATATATATATATATATATATATATATATATATATATATATATAAATATATATATATATATATATATATATATATATATATATATATATATATATATATATATATATACATATGTACTGCATGAACTTGATAGCAAGTACCTACGAGAGAGAGAGAGAGAGAGAGAGAGAGAGAGAGAGAGAGAGAGAGAGAGAGAGAGAGAGAGAGAGAGAGAGAGAGAGAGAGAGAGAGAGAGAGAGATAATGAGGGAGGAGGGAAAGTAGGGAGGAGGGAGAGAGGAGAGAAGTAGGGTGAACGACCTCTGATGCCCTCGTTCCTTACCCCCCCAACACACCTCCCTTTCCTCCCTTCCTCCCGCCATGAACCTTGAGCTGCGCCATACCTTGCCTATAATCATCGCACATTTGACTTCTTGGAATAGCATGAATATAGTTATTAGTATTATAATTATTATCGTTATCATTATTATGATTGTTATTATTATTTCTATTGTTATTATTATTATTTTCATCACTATCATTGTTATTGTTATTTTTCTATCATTATTATTATCACTAGTATTATTATCATTACTATTATTATTATTACTATTATTATTATCATTAGCAGTAGTATTAGTAGTAGTAGTAATAGCAGACAGGCTAATAGCACCACCAGTAGTATTTTCTTTGTGGTGGGGGACGGCCACGCATTAACGGCTGCCTATCCTAAAAAATAATTAATAGGTAAGAAGTTAAATATAGGAGGCTAGGAAGCTTCTCATATGTTGTTGTTTCTACGTTTATACCTATTATATAAGGCAAGGCGTGGAGGGGGGGGATGAGGTGGGAGGTGAAATTCTTACGAAACAAATAAATAGTCGTTAGATTCACTCCGCCATTTCAAATATAATAATAGTAATAGTAATGATAGCAATCATATTGATAATAGTAACTGTAATAATAACAATAACAATGATAATAGTAATAATGGTAACAATGGTAATAGTAACAATAACAATAAAAATAGTAATGCTAATGATGAGAGAGAGAAGAAAAAAAAAGACCCCAAGATGATCGCACTAAGTTAACCACAAACTTCACTTACAATACTTACAAATACCATTAAGTAACCTGAAATAAAGTTAGGTTAGTTAAAGTTAGGTTAAGTTAGGTAAAGGAGGGGCGGTCCTTGAGGAAACACGTACCGGAAATAGCAGTGCGTACGTGTGTGTGTGTGTGTGTGTGCAAGATTCATGAGCTGGTTTTAAAGCGAGTGAGAGAAAATACCTTTAGAGAGAGTAAGACCTGTTCTGACAAGTTGATTGACCTAGCATGGGAGAGAGAGAGAGAGAGAGAGAGAGAGAGAGAGAGAGAGAGAGAGAGAGAGAGAGAGAGAGAGAGAGAGAGAGAGAGAGAGAGAGAGAAAGCAACACGAAAGAAAACAGGGTGCAAACACTTGTTAGAGTGGAGCAGGTCAAGATAGAAGCGTAAAAAAGAGAAAATAATAATAATTGTTAACAAATTAAGAGAAGAGAAAAAAAAGGGAGGAGGAGGAGGAAGAAGAGGAGGAATAGAAGGGAGGAGGGTGAAGGTGTGGAGAGAGGTAAAATATACACATGATAATTAAATAAATAAATAACACACACACACACACACACACAGTTCAATAATAGTAAGCTGTTATTCCCCTCTATGTACCTTCTTAATATACCTCTTTTTATCTTATATTTTATTATTTTTTTATCTGCATTACTAGCAAGGTAGAAGATAGTGTCTTTTATATTCCTGTCAGGCTTATAAAACTGATGCAAACAGCTGTGAGGTGGTAGTAGCACTAAGATCCAGTATCGGGCCCATACATGCCAGGGTGCAAACGGATAACTGAATTAAATTGGGCCAGTACTGGCAGCCAAAATGTACACCATTGGCCCAACACTTGTAATGCCAGAGTGCCAGCATTGGCCCATTCATTCCATGTTTGCTAGGGTAATAGTAGTAGTAGTAATAGTAGTAGTAGTAGTAGTAGTAGTAGTAGTAGCAGAATAGGCAAGGAAAAAAATACAGCTGTGCATTCATTCCCATTTATTAAGGAAATATAATTGTTTAAAAACCGTACAAAGCAATGTATTTCATAGAATCCTTTATGTAGCTCTCTATACATTGAATGACATGTTATAATTACTATAGGATACAATGAACATACACCATAGTAAATATACGTAACAATTATGCTGTATTAGTATGATAGGAGACATCACTAATACCAATAACGTGCTTGGAACAAAATAATAACAATAGTAAGAGTCACATTCACTCCCTCACTACCACCTCGTCCATCATTTTTGGTTTTTTACTCCTGGTGTTGGTCTTGGCACCTTTGGCACCTTTGGCACCTTTGCCACCCTTGGCACCTTTAACAACCTTACCTTTCTTCTCGGCAAATTTCCTTTTCCTTGACTCTTTTGTTAACTCCTGTTTTTTCCTCTTCCTGCGTTGGGCTAGCTGCGGGTTAACCACTTTTTGCTGTAACTCTTGAGCCCTGCGGTCCAGCCTCTTCCTGGCCAAGGCTGTCTGGGCTGCGGCCAAGTGTCGGGTGTAGGTCTCCACCCCGACCTTCTCCTTCACTAAGTTGGCTACCTCACGCGTCTTCTCCTTCAGGACCTCTGGCAGATGCTGGTCTGTTAGTTCCCTGGCCAAGTGTTTGATGATGTAGGTGAGGAGCCTCGGGGCCTTGATATCCGGCCCGGCCACCACCAGTAGTCCGGCCATCAGGTTAAGGAGTGATTCCCGGGCCACGGTGCGCGTTGATCCAGCGGCCGTCTGTAGCTCCTCATATGCTATGTTACCTACTCGGTGCAGCACCCACATGGCTGCCTTCACTAGTGCCTTCCTGTACCCACTACACTCCTGGCCTCCCTCACCCTCACCCTTCTCTGTGCCTTCTGTGTGGTGGTGTCCATTCTCAGTCTCTGTTTCGTTGTGGTCTTCATTGGTTGAGTTCCCTTCATTCTGTTCCTCACTTCCTTCACTACTAATTCTTCTTCTTTTGGTCGTGGTTTCAATAAATGTTTTGCTTTTCTTTCCACCCTTGCCTTTACCTATTTTGTTGTCTAGGTTTTCACTCTTTTCTTCCATGTTACACAGTTCCTTTTGCACAGTTTGTCCTTCATCTTCACCATCATCCTCTTGGTGCTTCTTGACCTCCTCTTTGGTGGAACTTTCAGTCTTGAGTGTTTGTCTGGCCAGCGGCACCTTCAAGGAATGCCGAATCAGGTAGATGAGGTTCCTCACAGCTGCCAGGGACAGCTGGGTCAGCAGATGTACCTCTGGTCCAGCCTGTGTCCTCAGTAACTCACACAGTGCAATGGCCAGTTTTTTTACCCGTTCAGGAGTGGCAGCCACGGGTGGGGATGTGTCACCCTCCACTGGGTGTGCCCCCAGCAGCTGCCCCACCAACCCTGCTGCTCTCAAACGCACATGCAGGTGTGGGTAGGACAAGTGATGCCGTACATTCTCCCATAACTCATCATTGACATGTACACTCCACTCCAGGTGGGAGAGGAAGGCACCGGTCAGTTTGCCGAGCACCTCTAGAAAGCATACCAGTGTGGTGTCCATCTGTTGAACGTCTTGTGATATCTCCAGTGAGGTGGTGTTGGCAGCATACTTGGCAGGCTGGATGAGGCACACCACCTGAGGCAGCACCACTGACAACAGGCTCTTGGGAAGCAACTTGACAGGAACATCAAGGAAGGCAGAGAGGGACTTGGCAGCCAGCTGGAAGGCTGCGTAGTCAGGCTTGGTGTCCTCAGCCTGCACCAGCAGCTTGAGGCACAGGTCAACCAGCATCTCCCTCCGTGTTGACCTTTCAAACAGGGCTTTCAAAACTTTGTGCAGCAGAGTACAGTTGTTCTTGGAGTGTTCCTTCACCAGCTGCTCTGACACCTTGAACCAGAGGCTGGTCTCCAGTGAGGTGGTGATGAGCTTGGCCGGGAAGTTGGTCACCACGGCGTTGATCATGGTGGCCGCCGACACCCTTCCCTCCTCCACCGGGAAGGAGATGTTGTCCAGGAAGTAGAAGATGTTTGATGTGATGCGTCTTGGCTTCATGGGGTAGGTGAGGAGGTAGGTGTGGTAGGTGACTCTGGCCTGCTGCAGAGGGTACTGTCTGCCACAGGTGATGCTCATCTCCTTGACACGGCTCAGCAGCCGGTGCAGGCTGCTGGAGTCCACCTTCCTGGCCAGCACAGCCTGTAACACACTGAAGGCAGTCTGCTGCTGCCGAGTGTCCTCCAGACTGCTGGTCACATACCCCAGCAGGATCTCCAGCTCCTCCTCCGTCAGCATGTAGGACTCCACGCTGCGCACCACCACCGCCAGGGTCTTGAAGGACAGCTGCACCAAGTCATACAGCTTCCCACGGGCCAGCTCGGGGGAAGAGTACTTGTGCAACACTACAAACATCTGTGCACATATTTTCTTTAGTTCCTTCTGCAGGGATGGAAGAGGGAACTTGACCAGCCAGTTAACACACTTCAAAGCCTGGATGCTGACCTCCGGGTGGTCAGAGTTGATGCAGCGGGACATGATCACCACGTAGGGGTCCATGAGGGCCACGTGGGCCAGGTCCGTGGGCAGCAGCTGGCCTTGACGCATGAGGCTGCACAGGAACTTGAGTGCAAACTCCACCAGGATGTGTGCCGTGGCCTTGAGGGAAGTCTTGGGGTTAAGCCTGGCTCTCTTAGGCTCCGGCACCAACAGGAAGGAGTCTGGTCTGTGCACTTTACTCTTCTTGACTGACTTTTCCGTCCCATCCTGTGTCATCTCTGGCAGCTTCTCATTCAGTATTCCGTACACAAACACAGATTTCTGGGTGATGGTTACATTCTGGTTGCGCTCCAAGCCGGTAGCAACCCTGGCCAGGCAGCGGGCCATCTTGGCAACAACAGCCCGGTCCTGTGTCTGTGCCAACACTTCCCTCAGAGGCAGCACCACCTCCCTAAGGCCTTGTGCAGACATGAACTCAGCCACAAAGTGTAGGATGTCATAACCACGGTCACTCCTCGCTTCCTTCACCTTGCTGGTAATTTGCCGAACCTTCTTCTCCTCTGCCTGTACACCCAGTAGGTCCTCTTTGCAGACCTCAACCAGCTGCGCCATACAAGTATCCAGGTGTTCCGGGGCAAGGCAGGGCCGCAGCTGGGTGAGCACAGCATAAAGGGTGTAAACCATAACGTGGGTTTGAAAACCACGTATCAGTATAATCCGCAGGTCCTTCACCAGCCAGGATAGGTAATGGCCGCCCAGCTCCACCATGATCCGCACCAACATGTTCCGAGCCTCCTCCCTAATACCCTCGGCTTTGCACTTGAGGAAGGTGATAATTTTCATAAGGACACCATTCACGTGTGCGTTGAGTGCCACTCGAGGCATCTTCTTGAGTAGTTTGATGAGGGCGAAGGCTAAAGGGATGCGCTTGATGTCCTCGTCCTCCGGGAATTTGCTGCGGTTTAACTTGTGTTCGGTCTCGGCTCTGGTCCGGCAGCCGAGGGTTCGCTGTATTTGGGGGATGACGGAGCCCACCAGGGTACGGTACACCTTCTGGGGGCGGGTGAGGCCGGGGGAACCAGTACTATTGTGTTCATTTTTATCTTCTTTCTCCTCCTTAGTTATCTCATCTTCCTCTTCCTCCTCTTCTCTATCTTCCATTTGGACATCTTTTTCTTCATCTTTTGTTCCCTTCTCAGCTGTGTCCTGCTTGTGTTTCTGTACATCTTCCTTCCCTTCCTTGGCACCATCCTGCCGCTGATCCACCCTTTCTCCACCTTCCCTCCCCTTCCCTGGACGTGCACACTCCTTCACCTCCTCATGGAAGGCCTCCAGGATGGCATCAATCACCTTCACTCCAAGACGCAGGTGTTTGAGGTCACCCTTCAGCATCAAGCCAAGGTAGTGCCTCAGCAGCCTCTGGTAAGGGAACCAAGGCAGACACTTGGCCACGGCCCCCATAGTGGCCACACAGCTGGCCATCAAGTACTCATCACTCACATACTCATCCTGGAACAAGTACACAGAAGCCAGTGGCACTATATAGTTGGTGAGTGTCTCAGGTGCAAGCTTGAGGGTGCCAGCACTCAGCCTCTCCACCACCCTGGTCAGTGCCCTGGCCCGCCGATGCCGCTGGATGTGTCTCATGTTGCTGAAGAAGTCTGTCTCCTCATCCGTGGTGTCAGCCAGCTGGTGCAGGTCAGCCAGGCGGGGATGCAGGTAATGGCAGGTGTGCACAATGTGACGCAGCAGAGACACAGCTTCCAGCCGCACCACCTCACGCTCAGCACGGAGGGCAACCCTCACCAGGTGCAGCAGACGGTCCACCACCACCTCCTTGGCCACGGCAGGCTGTGTGTGGTGCAGGCGGGCGCAGGCATTCACCAGCTGGGTGAGGCAGAGGGTGGACACATCACGCAGGGCAGCATCCTCGTGCTGCTGCAGAACAAACATGTTGTGGTGCACCAGCAGCAGACTCAGCAGCAGGTCCAGCTGTTGTTGGTCAGCCAGGATGGGTGTGAGGGCACTGTATCTGGCCAGCCGACGCTCAAAGTCTACCTCCTCCACGGCCCTTGTGCTCCAGGCATTAAGGTCAGCTGCGGTGAGGGCCAGCTGCTGAAGGTGGGGGTTGGATCTGGCCAGCACGGCCATAGCCTGACACAGGTGTTCCCGGGCCTGGCGGTGGCCCACCCACCCAAACAGTGAGAGCAGTGGCCGCAGGTGTTGTTGAGGTTCCTCCACCACACCCAGCAGGTGGCAGCAGGCTTCCAACAGCTGAGCCACCTTCTCCTCCTTCTTGACCTGCCGCTTGGCCACCACAGGCACAATGAGGCTGAGCAGCTCACCACTCACCTTGGTGCTGCTCACCCACCGGGTCAGGCTGCTCAGGATGGTCAGGTCACGGGTGGCCACTGCTTTGCCCTGGCCTACCTTGGCCAGGTGGGTGCCCAGGCTCTGTAGAAGGGGGTCCAGGTGGGGGGTGAGGAGGGCAGTGCCATAGTTCATGTCGGCACCACCGTCACGTGAGGGCTGGCGCTCCACCGGCACCATGTGAGGACTGGGGGGCAGCGGCTCCTCCTCTGGGGCAGGGTCAGGCAGGGTGAGCAGGTCCTCCACCAGGGACAGCACAGAGGAGGCCACAGAGGCACCACACTTGGGGTGGCGCAGGAGTTGCACCAGGTAGGGCAGAGGGGTGAGGGTTGGGTGTTGGGGGTGGTGGGTGGCCAGGAGGGGCATGTAGCGGGGGTGTCGTGCCCAGCAGCTAAACAGACCCAGTAGGGGGGAGGGGGAGGACAGCCCTTCGTCAGGTAGGCGAGGCAGTCCGGGCCACACGGCTGCCTCAAACACGGCTTCCAGTTCCTCGGCTGACCAGGGATAGTCTGCAAACTGTGTGAAAAAAGTCTGTACCTGGCGTTGGGCCAGTTGTCTCAGGTGTTTCAGGAAGGACACATGGCGGGGAATAATCTTGGTTCGCTGGCCCAGCAGACAGTCTGTCACGCTGGCTACATACAGTGTCACCTTGAGCAGGAAGGGCACACGCTCCGTCAGCAGGTTACCAATCTTGTTAACAATGTTCTGCACAGTGGTGAGGGAGCTCAGCAGGCGGCTCAGTGGCACCATCTTCTGCAGGTCAAGGTGAGTGTGTGTACGTGCTACCACCACCGGCGCCGGCCCTTCCAGGTGAGGTGCCACCACTTCAAAGGACAGGTCCAGAAAGGTGCCAAGCTCAGCCTCCCGGGCACCCGCCAGGAACCTCAGCACCACGGCTTTCCTGGCTGCTATTTTCCCCCGTCCAGCAGTGTTTGGTCCAGTCTTGTGGTGCATCTTGCCATACAGCAGGCGCAGCAGGCAGGGCAGCAGACTTTCTCTATGATCCTCCTCAATGCTCTGCTCACTGCCGTCTATACTGAAGAGTGTGAGGGCGTGTTTGAAGGAGCGGTCATCCACTATCCTGTACAGACTGTCTTTGTAGGGAGTGAGGTGAGCGTGGCCATAACTCATGATGCAGTCCAAGGCAAGGCGCTGAACAGCAGGCAGCGGGTGACTCAGCAGCTGGTGGTAGGTGTGCTGAAGGCGGTGGGTGTGCAGAACCATGCGAGGGTTGTGGAACTTGGAGAGGAGTGTCAGCTGCTCACATAGGGACTTGATGGGGGCACGACGGGGCTGGGAGGTGGTGGTGATGGTGGTGGTTTGAGGTGTCTCCTCAGCTTGGTCATCCTCGGAATCACTTTCCTCCTCGTCTTCATCCTCTTCCATACTCTCTGTTGCTTCCTCAGTGTCGTCCTGGGTGCGTCTGAGGGTTAGGTCCTGTGTGGGTGCAACACTCAGGTCTGCAGGGTACAGTTCCTCCTCCAGGAAGGAAAAAAACAGAGGCACCACATCCCTGTTCCGGGCTTCACACACATTCGGGAAGGTGGCCATGGCCCTCCACAGCAAGTTGCGGTAGTTGAGGTGGTCAGGCTTGCAGGGGATTTTTGCAAAGCCTTTGTGAGACGACAGGTGTTTAAATACATTGTCCAGGACCTCCGTTTGAAGCCTCAGGTCATGGTCGGGGTCAACCTGGTTGCCCTTCAGCATCTGTTTGGTGAGGTGTGAGGAGATGGTCAGCTGGGAGAACCACAGTGGCCAGAAGTGATGGTCAGGGAGGGTGTGGGCAAAGCTGGAGATGCCCTTCAAGGCTGGCTCCCAGATGTCTTTAAAGTTAACATACAGCTGGCCAAGGAACAGCAGGAGTGGTGCCTCTCTGAATGAGCCACAGGTGGGCAGGTGAGGTGATACATGGTCTGCATCCACTGAGGTGAGGTGGCGGAGGCGGTTCTTGTAATCCCAGGGTGTGACCGCAACACACTCTGCCTTCAGCATCACCTGGAACAAGCTCTCCACCTCCTCCACATCCTGCACAGGTGGTGGAAGAGTGACTGGGAATAAGGACAAGATATGGAGGACCAGTAGTCTTACCTGAGGGTCTGGGGAGGTCAGGCAAGGTGCTAGGATGGCGTATACCTCCTTCAGGGTGACCTCATTCATGACCTCAGTGCAATTCTCAGCCTGGCACACAGTCAAGTGAAGGTCCATCGCCCTCAGGAAATGAACACTGCCTCTGTACTGCGGCCGTTCCTTCACCACCTCCACCAGCTGGCGAGGGCCAAGACAGGCTAGGAAGTCCTGCCCTGACAGAATGTGTACCATGGCCTCCACCACCAACCCAAGGAGGGCCAGTGACCTGCGTGTAGCCAGCGGCAGGTCACACTTCACGTTGAGGTCAAGAATATGCATGTCCTCAGCCTTTGTCTTTCCTTTCTTCTTCACTGTTGCTGGCTTGTCATTCTCCACCACCTTCTGAGTAGTGTCTGTGAAGGCCTCAAGGAGTAAGGAGAGTAGCCAGGTGAGGTGAGGTGCCAGCTCCTGGTGGTCCAAGGGTGACACGTGGCCCACTACCACCAGGCACAGGGACAGCTCTTCTAGGTTGGTGAGGTCATCGTGCAAGCCTGACCTCAGCTTGTGTTCAATCAGAGCTGGGATGGAAGCCTCACCCCGCCCATCCTCACCCTGGGGGAAGGACAGTGGGTAGGGCTTCCAGGCAGGCAGCTCCAGCCCACTCTGACAAGGCGGCTGCTTCCTCAGGATAAGGGAAGCTAGTGTAGCTAAGACATCCTGCTGCATCATCTCATCAGCTGCACTACTTGCAACACCCTCCAGGTACAGCAGCACCTCAGGCAGCACCTCAGTGTCAAACCTGGCCAGGTCAAACAGCTGGCCCAGGAAGGTGATCTTGGTGTGGTGTGGGAAGGTGGAGGAGAGGAGGGTGTGGATGGCCTGGCGGAGGGATGTGTGGTGAATGTGGTGGTGTGTGGAGGTGAGGAGCACACCCACTATATTACACACATTGGTAGCCACTTCTTCAGACACCTGGCACTGTGCCACACCCATGCACCGTGTTATGACCTCTGATGGGTCAGTGACCAGCACTGCCTGCTTGAAGGTGACCCAGGCCTGCACCACCTCCATCACTGCCTCCAGGTGCAGGCCGGCAGGGTTGTCAGGTGTAGGCAGCAGGTTGGCCACGGCCCGCCACAGTGTTGGCCACACTAGAGGTGCGTCTTGAGCCCAGCCAGTGTGCCAGGCTGTGGCACCATCAGGATGCTTGGTGGTGATGTGGTGAGCCACTTGTTGCACTGCAAAAGTAATGCTCTCCAGTGCCAGGTCACTTGGGAGGTCACCATCACCCAGGAGGTCAAGGAAGATGGCCAGTGTGTTTCCTGCTGAGCTGTGGAGGCGCTGCAGCACATCAGACTTCATCATGGCTGCCATCAGGCGCCCCAAGCCCCGTGGTGAGCCCCGGCCCTGATCCAGCCCCGTAATGACACCCCGTAGAAACCCCTCCTTGTCCGGGGCTTTCCTCACCAGGAAGCTGAGGGTCTGTGCTGCCAGCTCATTGATGTACCAAGGCTGGGCAGGGGAGAGTAGGTTGGCATACCCCTGGTGGTGGTAGAGTGTGTGTAGGTCAGTGCGCAGGTACCGCTGCACCACCACCAGCAGGGACGCCAGGCACAGGAACACTGCTTCAAGGCGGTCAGGC
>JAXIVD010002082.1:27500-67795 GCA_036785275.1 Cancer borealis
AGAGAGAGAGAGAGAGAGAGAGAGAGAGAGAGAGAGAGAGAGAGAGAGAGAGAGAGACCTTTAAATACCTCTTTATACGTTGAGGCTGAGGCTTGAGTCATCACCATCATCACCATCATCACCACCATCATCACCATCGCTGTTAAGAATCTAGTCCACACTGTAAAGTAAAGGAATTGTTATTATTATTAATATTATTATTATTATTATTATTATATTTATTACTATTAGTGTGTGTGTGTGTGTGTGTGTGTGTGTGTGTGTGGCAGAGTGTGTGTGTGTGTGTGTGTGTGGTGTATGGGTGTCTTGTACTCGGCACGTAATGCAGCGTACTAGTATTATATATACTTAATATAGTATTATAGTATATATAGTATTAGTATAGTATTATAAGAACATAAGAACATAAGAAATGAGTCTTCAAGAGGCCAGTTAATGACCTACACGAGTATAGTATATAGTATTAGCGAGTGTGTATGGCATTTGGTCTGGTTTAATGATACATTTGGCAAGGTCCCTAACATAATACTATAATAATAATAATAATAATAATGAATATGAGGTGATGGTAACGGGAATAATGAAAATATTCCCTGTAACTCTTATTTTTTTCTATATATTTTTTTTGAGGTTTGATATTATAGTTATATTGAAAATAAGTTCATATTCGTGTTCAGGATGACCTAAGACATCATTGCAAATATATTCATGAGATTTGGAGATGTTGAGTTTTCGCGATGCAGAGCAAGAGTATTCATCAGTGAAGAGGTGAGGTTAGGTTAGCTGCGTTGCCACATCTATTACTAAACCGGAATAATACCATACACACTCGCTAATACTATATGCTATACTACTATAGTATTATACTAATACTATATACACTATAATACTATATAAAGTATATAGTAATAGCGAGTGTGTATGGTATTTGGTCCGGTTTAGTAATAGATGTGGCAACGCAGCTAACCTAACCTAACCACCTCTCTAATAAATACTCTTTTATTTACAATGATGTCTTAAATCATGCTGAACACGAATCTGAACTTATTTTCATCATTACTATAATATCAAACCTTTAAAAAAATATATAGAAAAAAATAAGATACAAGAAATACTTTCATTATTCCCGTTATCATCACCTCATATTCATTATTATTACTATTATTATTATTATTATTATTATTATTATTATTATAGTATTTATTCATCATTATGGTGATGGTGGTGGTGGTGGTGAGGAAACTTCTTACAACAATTTAATAGATAAAGATAATAATAATGGTTTATATTTTTTTGTGTGACAAATGTGATTATTATTATTATTATTATTATTATTATTATTATTATTATTATTATTATTACTATTAATGTATCGTCCGAAAAAAGTTGTTAATTAATTCCTGGCATCTATATTTTTAATTTATATATATAATTAATAATATAGTTTACATATATAATCAAGTGAATTAATTAATAGATAAATAAAAGAAAAAAAAAATAAGAAGTGTTAATGATGATTGAGGATTAATGGTTGTAATAATAATATAAATAATAATAATAATGATGATAATAATAATAATAATAATAATAATAATAATAATAATAATAATAATAATAATAATAATAATAGTAATAATAATAATAATAGTAATAATAATAATAACAATAATAATAATACTCACTTTTATAGCAGCTTGAGCAGAATATTCTAATAAGCCAATAATCTGAAAAAAAACATAAAATAATAGAAACACACACACACACACACACACACACACACACACACACACACACACACACACACACACACACACACACACACACACACACACACACACGTAAATGCAGTTAATTAAGTATATCTACACTCATCTATACTCACACACACACACATACAAGTAGGCTACACATAATTACATTCACATACGTACACATGTAGGTATATATATAGATAGAGAGATGTACTACACACACACACACACACACACACACACACACACACACACACACACACACACACACACACACACACACACACACACACACACACACACACACACACACACACACACACACACACACCTTCCTCCTCTCACAGCTAGAACACAACTGACATCAGGGAGCCCATTATCAACCCTTTCACTCATGTTACAATCACCGTCTTCAATAAACACTCAATTAAAACCGAAATATTAACAAAACAACTATTCCTTACATCATTACCATCGTTTATAATGCCTAATTCTTACTATTAATCACTGTCTTGATGGTTAGAAGTGGTGTTATAGCAGTAGAAAGTGAGGGTATGAGTGGGAAACTTTGGAAGGCAAGGGCTGGGTCAAGGCGAACGGGTGGGAACTTTCACTCTCCGTCCAGTAATCTGCTGCAGTCTGCCCTTGCACTCTTAAGGGAAAATGGGAAAGGTGTGGTCGGTCATAATGTAGCAATAGTAATGATGATGATAATGATGATTTTAGTTGTAATTAGATTTTTATTGATAATGATGATGATACTAATTACAAGGAAAGGAATATATTCACTCCATCTCTGGGTGATTTTATTACTTATTATTATTATTATTATTACTACTACTATTATCATTATTACTATTTTTATTATCATTATTATTTTGATTATTATTATTATTATTATTATCAGTATCATTATTAACTCTCTTCCTCCGTTACAATTTCCCTTCGTGATGAAACTGGACTACCTTGACCTACTTTCATGTGTGTGTGTGTGTGTGTGTGTTGTTATTCACCCTGGCCTGGAGGATCACGCGCTAGACTTGTGATCGTCAGCCATTACCCTTCCCCCCCAAACCGGTCAAAGGTCAAAGAGACAGATCCAATGGTGTGTTATGAGGTTACTGTTTGTTTGTGTGTATATATGTGTTTGTGTGTTTGTTTGTGTGTGTGTGTGTGTTTGTGTGTGTGTGTGTGTGTGTGTGTGTGTGTGTGTGTGTGTGTGTGTGGTTACAAGGGATGAAGGACACAAGGAGATTCAGACAAATGCATTTTTATTAACAAAAAAAAAATTACATCAATTTATTGTGAATTTATTAGTTACAACATGACTGGTCTCGTCTGGTTGAGAGAGAGAGAGAGAGAGAGAGAGAGAGAGAGAGAGAGAGAGAGAGAGAGAGAGAGAGAGAGAGAGAGAGAGAGAGAGAGAGAGAGAGAGAGAGAGAGAGAGATATTAAGTTCAATTTCTACAAGCAAACCACATTTTCACGAGGAAAGCAAAGCCAATAACAGCTGCACTTCCCTAATACTATCTCCATAAGCTGGATCTTGGGAAGCAGCGTGCAGCAGCAGCAGTAGTGTCGTGTCGTGTCGTCCAAGGTGGCAAGGTTGTCCTAGATGAATTGTAATTGTAATGTGTGTGTGTGTGGGGGGGGGGGGGGATGTGCCAGGCAACAAAGGCCATATGGCACTCCTAGATGAAACAGCAACAGCAACAGCCAGTCACCTCTAAATACACACAGCTTAATACTGGTGTGCCCCGTGGCTTGTGGCAGCTCATAGTAGCAGTGGGTAGCGGACTAGCGATATATTGTCAGCTATGTAATTCCACTTTACTGGGAAGCATTTAATATGTAACCTGTACTGAGTAAGCAGGAAATAAATACACAGACTAATACTGATCTGTGGCTTGTGGTGGGTAGCGGCACATCAAATCAGCTATGTAATTCCACTTTCCTGGAAGGTATTTCATCTGGAATCTGTACTGAAGTTTTATTTTAGGGTTTGTTCAACATTATTCAAGCTTGTGGTGAGTTTAGGATGATCACCAGCCAGACTTAACTTAGTAGTCCACTGCTTCCACACCTGTCCATTATTTGTTTATAGTTATAGGCCATTACAAAGTTGTGGCTAGGACAGAATTATTTAGGCTTGTGTGTTATGCTCTTACTGGCACATGTCTCCAAGAATTCATGTGTTTATGTGTGTGTGTGTGTGTTTTAAAGCATTACACTATCATTGTGTGTGTGGATGGGAGGAGTAAGGTGGGGGTGGTGGGCCTGGCGTGTTAGGTGGGGGTATGTGACCCATATTGGGGGTGGGGGAATGAGGTGGGGGGGGCACAGTGAACATATTATACGATGAGAACTGAGGAGGCATACCCCAACCTCCTTGTTGTGGTGGGGGTGGTGGGGGCAACATGGAGGGGTGAGGTGGGTGGAGGGAGGGGGGATGTGAGGGGAAAAACACATTCTCCCCCCACTGAGGTGCTGAGTGGGGTGGTGTTGGGGTCTGCCAGGCTTGGGGAGGGGGAGGAGGAGGGGGCACACACCCATACCCTTCCTCCCCTCTATGGTGGGGAGGCCGCTGAGAATTATCATTAAATTGTGTTGGGGGCGGAAGGCCATTAAAGTAAGGTGGAGGGGGTGGTTGTGGGTAGGGAGCTTGTGGGGGTAGGTTAGGGGGGGGAGGCTGGGCAGTGAATGGTGGGGGGCCGAAGAGGTGGGGGGAGGGGGTGGGCATGGTGGAGGGGAGGCGGAAGGGGTTATGGTTGGGGTTAGAGTTGGGGTGAGGTCGCTGTCTCTTCCGTTGAGGCTGTGAGTCGTAGCCTATGAATCCATTACTACTGTTGCTGTTGTTGTTGTTGTTGTTGTTGTTGTTGTTGTTATTGTTGTTGTTGTTGTTGTTGTTGTTGTTGTTGTTGGTCTGAAAGAAAGGCAAGTATGAATATCTCTCTTTAGTATTCTTAATATTCTCCCTCCTCTTCATTCATTACTCCTTTCATCATCTTTATCCTCTCTTTCTACTTCATAATTATTCAATATCACTCCCACTGTCTCACTTACTGCCTGCGTCACTTTCACTCACTTCACCTTCTCATATCACCTCACATTCACTCCACCTCTCTCTGTTCCTCACAACCTCACATTCACTCCACCTCACTAGTCCCTCTGCACACAACTCTCCCTCACAGTCTCACATTCCCTCACACTCAAGCCAACTGTTGCATCTTTAAGGCAAAGCAGGCTAGTATGAGGCAAGGCAGAGCAAGATAGAGGCAATGTAAAGCAAGGTAGAGCAAGGCAAAGCAAGGCAGCAGCTTACCCTTGGGCCAGCTGGGCGAGGGCGGTTTAGGCGGCGGACACGAGCTTCTTCCTCATCATCTGAGAAATCTAAGATCTCTCCCGGACCTAATTCATTATCCTGAAGCCCTGAAGCATCACTCCCACGGTACCTCATAAGCTCCTCTAATATAACATAGCGCGTGTGGTCCTCCGAAGATGGCGCAAAGAACACCTGTTCCCCCGGCACTGCTCCGCTTTCCGCCGCGTGTTCCGCTGAGTTGAACCTAATCACGTACATGGGATGACTACATGGGCCGTACACATCAAAAATCTGGCCCAGGGCTCGTCTCTCCGGCCCAATGAAGAGCACCGAATCCAGGTCCAATGGAGGTATTTCCCGCAGACTTTCAACCACAACTGTCAAGGAGAGGGAGATAGATGTGAGGTTAAGGGGGGTGGAGGGAGAGTGGTTAGTGGTAGGTTGTAGTGGTAGGGTAGAGTGATAGGAGGGAGATATTTAGTGGTAGGGTGTAGTGGAAGGAGGGGAGATTTAATGGTTATTGGTAGGGTGGAGAGGAATGAGGTAAGGGAATAAGGATAAGAGGGAACTAGAGGCAGGAAAGCTAGGAATGAAATCAATATAATATGAGTAAGGAATATTCTCTCTCTCTCTCTCTCTCTCTCTCTCTCTCTCTCTCTCTCTCTCTCTCTCTCTCTCTCTCTCTCTCTCTCTCTCTCTCTCTCTCTCTCTCACCTTGCTGCACCACCACAGCATGCACAACGCCCATCAGCTTTGTCTCCTGTTGTGGCAATGTAATCTTAAGGTCCTGGATGGGCGGGAGGTCATCCAGGGTGAGCTCCCCCGGGGTAAGCATCTTGTTCTTCTTCTTCTTGGGGGGCTCTCTGGGGGGTGTTGAAGAGAGTAATAGTAATAATAATAACAGTAATAATGATAATAATAATAATTGTTGAAAGAGGTGGAAGAGTAGATCAAGAACAGGAATTAGAGAGATAGAGAGATACATGGAGGGAAGAAGGAGGAGGAGGAGGAGGAGGAGGAGGAGGAGGAGGAGGAGGGGAGGAGGAGGAGGAAGAGAGAGAGAGAGAGAGAGAGAGAGAGAGAGAGAGAGAGAGAGAGAGAGAGAGAGAGAGAGAGAGAGAGAGAGAGAGAGAGAGAGAGAGAGAGAGAGAGAGAGAGAGAGAGAGAGAGAGAGAGAGAGAGAGAGAGAGAGAGAGAGACAGGAATTTCACTCTACGAAGGAAGAGACGAATAAAAAAATCATATAAACTCCGACAGAAAAAAAAAAAAAATAAAACAAGATAAAAATCAATAAAACACAAAACAGAAAAAAACAAACAATACCAAGCAACAACAACAACAGCACAATACCTTGGGGTCTGCGGGGGAGGGGAAGAGGACTTCCGTGTCTTCTTATCAGACGATAGAACAGACGATAATGAAGACGACGACGATGATGATGATGATGACGATAATGACGAGGAGAGGGAACATGAGCTATCAGAATCTTCCTCTGAATCAAGTTCACTGCAATAGCCAGCCATGTTCCTATACCCTCCTACTACATCAATTTCAATACCATCTTTATTTACACAGCTAATTGTGCTGGACGCGTTTGAGCTGCCTTGAAGTGCAATGCGGTGAGAATTATCATCCTTCGTGGTTATGTGTAGGCCTCCAGAATCCTGTGGGGGTTTGGGGGTGTCTAGGGGCATGACGGTTCTTGCTACAAGACTGCGGGATATATCTAAGGGAGGTTCCTCTATGGGGGTGTCATCATCACTCTCTGAACTGCCGTAAGCTAGTAGGAGATGCATGGAGCTGCCGGTAGAGGGGTTGGCCTGAAAATAATAATAGGGTATGGCAGGTGATGTAAGGAGAGAGGAAGGAAGGGAGGGAGGGAGGGAGGGAGGGAGGGAGGGAGGGAGGGAGGGAGGGAGGGAGGGAGGAAGGGAGGGAGGGAGGGAGATAAGAGGCAGATAAATTTGAAGGAATAAGACAGGAAGAGAGGAAAATAAAGTAAAAGAAATAAAATAAGTGAAAGAAAGGAGAGACATGAAGAGACAGGGAAGAAATCAGACATAAAAAAAAAGCGTTACAAAAAAATTTATTATAAGTTCACCGTAGAAAACCAAAAAATATAATAACCTCACTCACCTTCTTATCAATTGTCTTCTTTTGGGTGACTATATTGCACGTTAGGTTAGGCGTGTGGTCGGGTGTGGTGGTAGAAGCGTTAAAGGGTGTACTGGGGGAGTGATCTGAGGTGGGGGTATTACCTAGTGTGGGCATGTGTGGGGCAGCTGCATTAAACTCCCCATGATCAGGAATGTCAGTAGTAGTAGTAGCAGTAGTAGTAGTAGTAGTAGTAGTAGGAGTAGTAGTAGTAGGAGTGAGAGAGTAGCTGGTAGAGGGGATATGACCTTCTACCGCTGTGGAGTCTGCTGTGGGTGTGTGTCCGAGTGTAGGCATGTCGTGTGCTGTGGGAAGGGGCTCTGTGGTATCCTCATCCACCTCCATGTTAGTGGCAGTGCTGGGTGATGGTGGTTGCTGGTGGGAAGAGGTGGATGATGTGGAAAGTGGTGGTGGTGGTGGTGGTGGTGGTGATGGTGGTGGTGGTGTGGAAAGTTTCATCAATACTTGCTTCTCCTCACTATCCATCTTCCTTTTACTGTGGTGGAAGAAAATATTATGAGGATATATACATTAGTTGTTGTTTTTTTTCTCTCTCTCTCTCTATGGAGCTATGCAGGCTGTGGCACCACAGCTTGCATAGCTCCATCACATTCCCAAGGCAGCATCTGTCGAATGGCTGGTAGTGCTGCTCTCCTGAATCCTTGGGTGTTTACCTTGCTTGCAGTGACTGCTTCCTTCACCTGTTCTAGTACTATTGTGTTCTCTCCTGGTTCTTATTCATGATCTAATTGGGAATTTGCTTAGGCCGTGCAGACTGTAGTGCCGCAGCCTCTAGTGCCACAAAAGTACAGGCAGCAGACGAGTCAGTGACTGGGTCAGACCATGTGGAGTTGACCTGTCTTGTAGAGGAAGGTCCTGGTGTGTTTTGAGTACTTTGAAGATCAACAGAGGGTCACGAGAGCTAGCTAAAGAGTCAGTTATTATTGGTGTGCAGAGGTGAAGGTATTGTATCCTGGCATACCACACATACACACACGCTAGACAGTGAGTAGTGAGTACTGAGTAGACACACACACGTGTTGGCTGCACAATGTAAACAATGATGGCAGTTGCCACATGCACTCAGAAAAAAATATCACATTACACATTATTACATATACTTTCTTACTGAAGTGTGTATACATATATTGATTGATTATTACACATGTATAGGGAGAGTTCATTATCTATTAACAAAACAGGACAAATGGGTCATAGGCGTCTCATTACATGGAACGGTAAATGTCAATCTAAGAATATAGAATAATTAAAAAATATATACATACACATTTTAACATTACAAAACACATTAATAGTCTAAAGATACACATGAGAGAAGTGATCAAGAAGTGAGTGAATGAGGTGAAGCAGGAAATGAAGGTCAGCTGTGTTTACTGTTTACATATTCCCAGCTGGCGGGTGAGTGCCGAGTAAATGACTGCTACTGGATGCTGATGGATGCTGTGTGCTGATCTCTACCTCACTTGCACTTAGAAACAACCATGGAAGTCACTGAATAAGTTATCAGTTTGATCGTAGAGCCTTGCATTGCAGCAGGTAATTATTAGGTAATGTCCGGTGTGTGTGTGTGTGTGTGTGTGTGTGTCACCTGTTGGCTGAGGTGAGGTTTACTTTACTTTGTAGAATTTAGGTACCTATAAGCACTGCCTTTTCATAACACTGGTCAATATTCATGATTGAAGGTGTGGTTATGTATACTAGGTAGTGATCCTTTGCAGGTGTGGAGGAGCCTTGTGTGAGGGATGGCAGGTGTGGCACTGAGCTTGGCGTCAGGTGTGTGGTGCCGTGGTGCCCTTGACCCTACGCTGCTGCTGGCACTCAGACACAACTGGCCAGGGGTGAGGGTGAGGGGCTTGACTGTTATAATTTTTCTATATATATCTTTACATTGTTACAACCTTACTGTCACATTCTGTTTTCCATGTCCATCTTTCCTGCTTTAATCGTGTGTGTTTGTCAGACCTGCTTGAGGCTGGGCAGCAGGAGAGGCCTAGCAGCAGCAGCAGCAGCAGCAGCAGGAGTGTGGTCACCTGTCTCTAATCAACACCTGGAGAAATGCTTCCTACATCCAAGACTCATTTGTATCACAGGTGAGAGAGAGAGAGAGAGAGAGAGAGAGAGAGAGAGAGAGAGAGAGAGAGAGAGAGAGAGAGAGAGACAGACAGACAGACAGACAGAAAGAGAGAGAGCGAGGGATATTACCACTCATTCAGATAATTAATCTAGTTGGAGTGACGGGCTGACTGTTCCAGAATGCCGTCGAGGCCAGCATGGGGCCAGGCCAGCCGACAGCACCACCACCACCAAGCTGGCCAGTGGTATGCAGGCAGTGGCAGCAACAACACCAAGACTTCAGCCCCCTTCTATGTCTGAGATAAGGAGACTTTTCGCCCTCGCCAAGCCTGAACGCTGGACTCTGGCTTGTAAGTACTGTGTGTGTGTGTGTGTGTGTGGTGTATGTGTGTGTGTGTAATGATACGTTCTCATCACTTATCAACTTTCCTTGTATGTATTCCCTTCTACTCCATCGTTAATTAATTCCCCTTCTTCCCCTTCCCTTCCTACTGTACCATTAATCCCCATCTCCCCCATCATCAACCTCTTCCCCTTCCCTTCACACTATCATTAATCCTTCTCCACAGATGCTATAGGCCTGCTCTCAATCTCCAGCACCGTCACTATGGCCGTACCCTTTGCCCTAGGCCATGTCATTGACCTCATCTACACAGCCGAGGGGAGTCAGGCCATGAGTGGAGGCCTACAGAGGATGTGTCTGGCCCTCTCAGGTGTCTTCATCGCTGGGGCTGCAGCTAACTTTGGCCGAGTGTATCTCATGAATGTGGCCGGTAAGTGTGTGTGTGTGTGTGTGTGTGTGGGGGGGGGGGTACTGTGTGTGTGTGTCTATGTATGCATGTGTATCATCTGTCCCTCTCTGCTCCCAGGTCAGCGCATCACCAAATCCTTACGAGTGGGTGTATTCTCCTCCATCATGCATCAAGAGACAGCCTTCTTTGACCACACCAGGACCGGCGAACTAGTGAATAGACTCTCAGCGGATACAGCTCTTGTATCTCAGGCTGTCACTGCTAACATCTCGGACGGTCTACGCTCTACTGTCATGGCGCTGGCTGGTGTGGGCATGATGGTGAGGGTGGTGGTGGTGATGGTGAAGGGAAGGGAAGGGAAGGTAAGGGGAGGGTAGAGAAGGAAAGGGAAGGAAAGGAAAGAGAAGGGAAGGGAAGAGAGGTGATGGAAAGGGAACGGAATGAGAGAGAAGGGAGGGGAAGGGAAGGGGAGTAGTGATGGGTGTTCCTATATATATATATATATATATATATATATATATATATATATATATATATATATATATATATATATATATATATATATCCCTTCCTTTTCCTTCTCTTATTCATGTTTATGTTATATTTGAGTCTGATTGTGTTTTTCTATTTGAGTGTGTGTCTCTTCCTCCTCCTCCTCCTCCTCCTCCTCCTCCTCCTCCTCCTCCTCCTCCTCCTCCTCCTCCTCCTCCTCCTCCTACTGACTGGCTCCTCTCTTCACACAGTTTTACATGTCACCTGAGCTGGCCATGGTGGGCCTTTCCATTGTTCCTCCCGTGGCCTTGACTGCTGTCTTCTACGGCCGATACGTTAAGAAAATCACCAGGAAAGTGCAGGTGAGACTGTGTGTGTGTGTGTGTGTGTGTGTGTGTGTGTGTGTGTGTACTTTCCTTAAGGGTAGAAATAGTGTGAATACATCATACAACATACAACAATAAAGGCAGAGTCGAAATGTATTAAAACTAATATTTCTACTATTACTCCATCATGACTAGTGTTGTTGATAGGGGCTTTTAAAACATGTAATACCGGTAATACTGCCCAGAAAATACTGGTACCATCACTACCCCATCATTTACCCATCACCACTACCACCACAGGACACACTAGCCGCAGCAACCCAGGTAGCAGAGGAGCGAATCAGTAACATCCGGACTGTGCGAGCATTTGCCGGAGAAGCAAGGGAGGTGGAGCGCTACAGGGCAAGGGCTGAGGAGGTGTTAAACATGACATACCGCGAGAACTTTGCCCGAGGAGTGTTCTATGGCCTGGTGAGTGTGCAGGGGTGATGGAGGGGTGATAGGGGGTGAGGGAGAGGGAGAGGGAATAGTTATCTGTCTGGTAAGTGTAAGGTGGAGATGGAGGGTTGAGTGTAAGGGGCGAGAGGTGAGAGGAGGTAGGAGGGGTGTGTGAGGTTAAGGAGAGAGAGGAAGAGGGAGAGAGACAAGATCATAGTTGTCTAGAAATCAATCAATGAAATAAGGAAAGTGTTTACAGGAGGTGAACATAAATTAGATGAAAAATAAGAGAATCTATCTATAACATGATAAATATTTACACATTCTTCACCTTTATTTTCCTCCTCCTCCTCCTTCCTCCTTTACCTCCCACCTCTTCCTTCCTCCCTCACCTCCGCACCTCCTCCCTTCCCCTCCTAGACTGGGCTGAGCGGCAACATAATCATCCTCTCAGTCTTGTACTATGGCGGTGGGCTGGTGACAGAATCAGCTCTATCGGTGGGCCAGTTGTCTTCCTTCCTGCTGTACGCTGCTTATGTGGGTATAGCAATGGGTGGACTATCAGCATTTTACTCCGAGATGAACCGCGGCCTTGGGGCTTCCACGCGACTCTTTCAATTAATGGAACGCCAGCCGGAATTGCCGACCTATGGGGGTGAGTGTACTTTATTTATTTATTTTATTTTATTTTTTTTTTTTTAGCCTTATTAATCTGTCTGTATATAGTACTTGGTCGCTGTTCTTATTGAGACGTTTTTCCACCTGCATCTATTGCCTGTCATGATGGTATGGAGATAAGGGTGTATGTTTATATTTCAATTGGTGAGAGTATATAATTAATTCTGAAAGTATTATATTCTATCAATGTTGTGGTGATGATGGTGGTGAGGTCTAGTGTGGTAGTAGTGGTGGTGGTGATAGAGGTGCTGGTGAGACTAATGTGGTTGTGGTGATGATGAGGCCTAGTGTGGTAGTAGTAGTAGTAGTAGTGGTGGTGATGGTAGTGATGAGGTGGTGGTGGTAGTGGTGGTTGTGGTTGTGGTTATGGTGGTGGTTGTGGTTGTGGTGATGACTGACAGCCTTCCCCCATCAGGCATCCGGCTTCCCCCTGAGACCTTCCGTGGTGATGTTAAGTTATCTGGGGTGGACTTTGCCTACCCAACCCGACCCCAGGCAGCCATCTTTAGGGGACTTGACCTCAATGTACCAGCAGGTGAGTAGTAGTAGTAGTAGTAGTAGCAGTTATTATTATCTTATTTTACCTGTATAAATATTGACCCTATAACTCCTTACCTCTAACTTGCCACCCTAATCCCCCTTTCTCCTCCTCCTCCTCCTCCTCCTCCTTGCCCCCCCAGGTAGTGTAGTGGCAATGGTGGGGTCAAGTGGATCAGGCAAGAGCACCATCGGGTCACTGCTGCTGCGCTTCTATGACCCTCAAGCTGGGGAGGTCACTGTGGATGGGGTGCCACTGACCCAACTTGACCCCACGTGGCTGAGGTCAACAATCGGTTCTGTCAGTCAGGTCAGTGTTTTATCTGGTCATTAAAAGTGTGTAAAAGTAAGAAGTTCCATCATACACACACACACACACACACACACACACACACACACACACACACACACACACACACACACACACTCTTATTTTATACCCTAGAATATAGACTCCTTACTTATGTATATTTTAAGTCCATGACTGCCCTATAAATAAACCGTTTATTATTATTATTATTATTATTATTATTATTATTATTATTATTATTATTATTATTATTATTATTATTACTACTACTACTACTACTACTCATACCCTTCCCTCCTTACTCTTCCAGGAACCAATTTTATTCTCTACAAGTATCCGTGAGAACCTGCTTTACGGTGCGCCCAACCCTGAGGCAGTGACAGAGGAGGACTTGTTGGCAGCTGTAAAGGAGGCCAATGCATTAGAGTTTGTGCGTTCCTTCCCGGCCGGCCTTGACACACTGGTGGGGGAGCGTGGTATCATGCTCTCAGGCGGACAGAAACAGCGCATTGCTATTGCACGAGCCCTTATTACCAACCCTCGGATCCTTCTCCTTGATGAAGCCACTAGGTGTGTACGTGTGTGTGTATACTCATGTTTCCTTATTTATTTTAACTATTCAAGTAATTCAATGTTGTTATTATTATTATTATTAATGTATTTGTGTATTCATTTTGTTTGGTATCAGTGCCCTGGATGCTGAGAGTGAGAGTCTGGTGCAGGAAGCTCTGGAGAGACTGATGAAAGGCCGGACTGTTATCACCATCGCTCACAGACTCTCCACCATCAAGTAAGTATCCCATCAATGAATAACAACCCGTCAAACTATGCCTATAATCCCTTATTTCTATTCCTCTTACTGTCCTCTTTATACGGTTTGGCGACAAGCGGGATTTTTCTTACACATACTTCTGTTGTCCCTTAGCCAGTACCTTTCTAATGTAATAATAATAATAATAATAACAACCCCACCATACTGAAGCCTTGTGTGTGTCTCTCGTCTACAGGAATGCTCACCAGATAGCCGTGCTTGATAAAGGTGCAATAGGGGAGTTGGGATCATACTCCCAGCTCATGGCACATCCAGGTGGAATATTCCGCAAGCTGGTGGAGCGACAAACCATTACCAGCTGATGCAACACACACTTGGATGTTGACCTTCCTAGTGTTAGCAAGACCATGACCAGTGCCCAGCATGTGTACAGAGAAAGGTATGAGGGATAGATTTTGCTGTAGTGGGATTGTGATCTAGTAGAAACATATGCAAAGTGATGTGTGTTTATCTAGCCACTGAGCAGCACATAAGTGAGGCTCTGTGTGTTCTGGTGGTCAGCAAGGTGTGAGTACAGAGAAAGGTATGAGGTGTAGAGTATGCTGTAGTATGTAGGATGGGGATGTGATCTAGTAGAAACATATACAAAGTTATATGTGTTTGCCTACTCACTGAGCAGCACATGGTGAGACTATGTGTGTGTTCATGTGTTGAGCAAGGTGTGAGTGAGTGGAGAAGTAACTCATGAGTGCTATTATTGTGTTCTTGAGTTTGTATTGAATATTAGTGTTGTTAGGTGACTCAGGACTCCCTTTCCCTTGTGTGAATGTGTGTGAGGTTATGATGATATAGTTAAGGTTGAGGCTGTGTGCTGGAGTGGATGGTGGTGTGGAAAAATAAACTCCAGGATAATAATGGATTGAGTTAAGTCAGTATTAAGTGAAGTGAAGTGAAGTGACTACAGTACTTCAAGAAATGTTACTCTGAACCATAATTATAATTGAATATTGGTGATGATATATGGAAAATTTAGTGTTGACAAAGAAGTTACAGTATAAAGGAGTGTGTTAAAGGTCTTATGAAATGATGGCTTTTTGAAAACAAACTAATGCCTTTGTCTATTAGAAAATAAAATACTGAAGATTATTATGTGATACACGAAAAAGAAATCACAGTTGAATAGAGTAAAAGAAACATTTGAACTGAAGACTAATGGTATTTTTAATTAGAGTATTAATATTCAAAATGGTATCATATCAAGGTAATGAATAGACTAGAATGACACAGAGTTCAGTCAGAGAGAGAGAGAGAGAGAGAGAGAGAGAGAGAGAGAGAGAGAGAGAGAGAGAGAGAGAGAGAGAGAGAGAGAGAGAGAGAGAGTTACCTTTCTTACATCCACTTTGCAATATGGAATCTGGTCTTGTAGTATGTTTAATATTTTTCAATTCATCCTTTTCTGTTGCTTTCTCAGTCTTTTTGTCTATCTAAATGTAGTTATTTTGTTGTATACACACACACACACACACACACACACACACACACACACACACACACTTAAGTCAGGATAAATGAGAAACTATAAAGTATTAATAGGAAACTTTAATGACTTACAGACAATATCAAGGAAAATGAACTGCCGTGTGTGTGTGTGTGTGTGTGTTGTGCCTCAAAGGTTACTATACACTTTGTTATTTATATTTGTTATTGATATATTGTATTTATTGCATGTATATTTAAAAAAAAATTATTGGTGATAGTTTTGATTGTTTTTTAAAGTTACACCGAGTAGGTCATTGAAGGCAGGTGTTGTAGGGCAAAGAAACATGTCAATTTGAAGTAGAGATTAATTCAAGTTTCATACGACTTGGTAATAATTCAAGTTTCATACGACTTAGCAAGACTGTGTCCAACCTTAGGTCATTGGAGCCTCGGTTAAAAGTTGACCTTAGTTAAGAGTTGACAGTCTGGTGGCCACACATCCTTGACCTTCCCTCCCCCGACCACACACTGTTTGCCTGGAAACATACATGGCTACCTGCATAAAATGAAGAAAGAAAAAAATACGTTCATGGGTCTGTCTGTCTGTCTTGTCTGTCTTTGTACACATTTGGCAACTCATGACAACCATACACACACTTGAAAAATACGTACACCAGAATTGTTGTATGTTATAAATATTTGTATGGCATATTTTTTCCTGTAAGTGCCGAACAAGATGTATAGTATGCTACTCCTCTATATTGGTAAATAAATATGCTAATTGCTATTTTATTATTATTTTTTATTGAGTTTTGAAGGTGACGAGGCTTCACAAAAAAAAAATAGTGTGTAGATTCACATGACATTCATTATAAAGTGTTTGAAGCACAATGGAAGTTTTACCCACATTGAAAAACGGACAAAGTGTTGCCATTCAATATTATTGAAGGACAGCAACATAACAATATCACTGCCAGTCACTTAGGCAGCAGTAACAGAGCACAGTGGTAACATTTATCCTTGTAATGCGTGTGTGCTGTGTGGGGGAGAAACAACAGTCCAGGGAACAGTATAGAAGGCAGTGTATTGCCGTGGTCACTAACCCAGAGTGTGATAGGGTCCGGTGTACCCTGGAAGAAGGGTGAGGGAGACAGGGTTGCCTGCTGTCCCTGCGAGGGATGGAGTTGACGGGCGGAGGGTTGTTGTGTTAGCGAAGTGTTGCATCACTTGGTCTTGGCCTCAAAGAGTGTGTTGAAGGCCTGAGGGATGCAGGGCAGCATATCCGTGGTGAGGGTGCCGCGCCCACGCTTGTTGAAGGCGATGCTGGCGGTGCGTCGGGTGAGGGCACACGCTCCCCACCCCGCCAGCATGGTGGGCGGGTAGATGGGCGGTTCTGGCGTTGCAGCCGCGGTACCATAGGCCCAGTACAGCAGGATGGCCGCGGCGCCGCTTAACACGTCGCCCTGACCGCCACAACGTCGCGGTGAGCCCGTCACCTCACACCGCATCACACCGTCACCGCTGGCAATGATGTCAACGGCGCCCTTGCACGCTATGGTCACGCCCAACCGCTTTGCTACCTGCTGCACATGTTCTGCTGTCACGCCATCAGCCCGCATGTCTGCCTTCATCACGGCGCGGTACAGCCTCGCGAACTCCACCTTGTTGGGCGTGAGCAGGGCATTGGAGTAGCCTTGGATGGTGTCGTAGTTCTCGTTGAGATAGAAGAGTGCGTCCGCGTCCAGCACCAACAGCAACTGGCGGTCTTTGGCAGCTTCAAGGACGTGGCCCAGCGTGGCGAAGGTCTGAGGGCGGCGTCCCAGGCCCGGTCCCAGTACAAGGGCGTGTAGGCGCGGCAGCCACTCCTCCATCTCAGTAAGCGGGTCACAGGCGTCCAGCAGCGGGTGCACGATCAGCTCCGGTGAGTACGACTTGAGGGGAATCGCCGCGTCTCTGTGGCAGAACACGTGAGCCAAATCGGCGCCCATCCGCAGGGCTGTCATAGCACAATAGTAGGGCGCCCCCGTGTACTCCAGCGATCCGCCCATGATGCCAATACGCCCTGCCTGGCCTTTGTGTGCAGCAGGCGTGAGGGGCGGTACTACCCCCGCCACCAGGCCCGCCAGGCTCGGCAGCAGTGGCCCGTTAGTGGACATGCTGCGGCCTACACCCAAACACCTGTCAACACACCAAACGTCAGCGTTAATAAAGGGTTCCTGCTGCGTGGGGGGAGGGATGGGAAGGCAATCAAGTGTAGCATGAGAAACGTTATAATCATGTCGTGCAACCTTATCTGGTTAAGCTTGAATATAACCGAAACTTAAGAAATATAATGCGTAATCTGCCAACACCTAACGCAACATCACCTAGAATGAAATGTTGAGTGTTGAGGTCTGCGCGGCAGGGAGAGAGCGAGAGGGAACGTGAGCCTGGCTGTGGGGGAAGGATCATAACATACTCTCTTACAACATAAATAATGAAACATAACGCACGTACAGGCAGCAGCAATGACTTATTAAAGACTAGCTAACCTGTCTTATTGTGATTATCATCACCGTCACCTCACTCTCTGTACAGCGTCAAGTAAACATACAAACAAAAGCTATAGTTCAGTGATTCCCACGATCCCGCTCCCACCAGCATATGTCTTCCGCCAAGGCTCTGCCGCGCTATTTTGGGGAAGCTGTGAAAGTGTGATGGGAAAGCAATCAAGTGTAGCGGAAGAAATGCTTATCTTATCTGGTTAAGCTTGACTATAACCAAAACTTCAGAAATATAATGTAATCTGCCAACACCTAACGCAACGTCACCCAGAATGAAATGTTGAGTGTTCGAGGTCTGCGCAGCGGGGAGAGAGCGAGAGCGCGAACGTGAGCCTGGCTGTGGGGGAAGGATCTTAACATACTCCTCTTGCAACACAAATACTGAAGGGAACACCGAGCACGTACAGGCAGCAGCAATGACTTATTAAAGACTGGCTAGCCTGTCTTATTCTGATTATCATTACCGTCAACTCACCACCTCAACATCTGTTCAGCGCCAAGTAAACATACATACAAACGTTAGTTCAGTGATTCCCGCGTTCCTGCTCCCGCCAATGCTCTGCCGCGCTATTTCTGGGAAGCAGTGAAAGTGTGTATATAGACGTTGAGTACACATAGCTACTACTACTATATACATACACCCTGTTGTCACTTTCCCCTCCCCGCCACACCTAAACTCAGTGTATAAAAACAAGTATATATAGTGTTTTATACTACTCCTATATAACTGCCTCTCAATCTTCCTACCACCACCACCACCACCACGATGACTATCTGTATCCTGCTATTCCTCCTCTACCTCCCTCCCTTCATATAACTTTTTTCCTTTTAATGTTTTTTTCTTTTATGTGAAAACCGAGCCAAGGAGAGAGAGAGAGAGAGAGAGAGAGAGAGAGAGAGAGAGAGAGAGAGAGAGAGAGAGAGAGAGAGAGAGAGAGAGAGAGAGAGAGAGAGAGTATTGGCTGGGTGACAACTATGCACTGGGATATGTGCTTGGGTGTCTACTATTGCACTACTACTACTACTATTACTATTACTACTACTACTACTACTACTCGTGCTAGTACTATCCTACTACTACCAATTATAATACTAATCTTGCTTGTATATATGTATGTGTCTGGCTGTCTGTCTGTCTGTCTGCTTCATTATAAGTAAACGACATGGCTAATCTTTGCTCTTCCTTGGTCCTTATCCTCCTCCTCCTCCTCCACTTCCTCTTCCTCCTCCTCCACACTTAAATCATCTATCACACCCCCGCTCCCCTCAAACCTTCCTTCCTTCCTTCCCACGACGCTGACTTAAAGGGATCTAGTTACAGACCACCACCACCACCACCATCCACACCACCACCAATCGGGTTACTTCACCCCCATCACCACTACTACCATCATCACCACTACTACCATCATCACCACTACTATCATCATCACCACTACTACCATCATCACTACTATTACCGTCACCACTACTACACGTGCATCACTTTTTTTTTCATCACCACATAAAATTTTCGCACAAATGATTACTACCTATATTTTTTCTTTTCTTTTTTGGTATCACCACCATCATGATCATCACCATACCATCATCATCACCACCATACCTCACCATACAAAAATACACCACATGAATTAATTAACACTTCAACCTACACTCACTTAAGTAAATAATAATAATTATAATAATAATAATAATAATAATAATAATAACAATAATAATCACCACTATCACCACACTTCACCACCACCACCATGACGTCTCACCACTGTCATCACCATCACCACCATTCACCACAACAGCGTAATACAAAACACCCACAATACCTAAATAAGTTGTCTGTTTCAGAGGAGCGTTGAGTCTAGACCAGAGGAAGGAAGGAAGTGCAATAGGAAGAGAGAGAGAGAGAGAGAGTGCGAGTGGTAGCTGCTGGCACTCTCTCTCTCTCTCTCTCTCTCTCTCTCTCTCTCTCTCTCTCTCTCTCTCTCTCTCTCTCTCTTCCCAGATTTACCACGGTTTCTTACGGCTGTCATCCTTGCTGTCATATATTTCGTACATTCCTTTTAACCTTTACTTAAGAACGCCTAAAAGCATATTAATACACACATATAAAATAGAATAAATTAAATAATACGTGTCTGGTTGTAATGGACTGTCGCTATTGGCTGTGAAAAATTAATGAAAATAATTAATAGGAATGAAGGAATATTAATGATGGAAGTCGCAGCTACGTGCAAGATTGGGACGAGTTTCTTTGGCAAGCTTTTCAATTTATTTTATTTTATTTATCAGTCTCAGTCTTGTCGCTGTTACTATTTTATTCTTATTTTTATAGCTTGATTTTTTTTAAATCCAGAAACTCAACCTTCCTCTTATTCTCGCCATTGTATTTTTATTTAATTATATCTATGGTTTTTATTTTTCTGTTTGTAATGTTTTAATAATGATCTAATCTCACTTCGTCAATACTCTCTCTCTCTCTCTCTCTCTCTCTCTCTCTCTCTCTCTCTCTCTCTCTCTCTCTCTCTCTCTCCATACACATCAGTAATTTCTAATCACTCCTGCTTGAAGGACTTGCTCACACTTCCCCGTATACGTGACAATACAATAATTAACACCTATTAACTAAAATGCCTCATTAACCACTGACAGCCATTAATTAGGTGTAATACTGTTAATTCACGTCTTCCATCTTCAATTTATCTTTAATACTTTCCTTTCCTTCCCTCATTTATCTATTATAATTCCTATTAGTGACTTAGCAGCATGACTATAATAGCGTAGCCTATCAATTTACTTCCCAATAACGTTATGAAATCATAGTCAGTGAATCAAATCGCTTGATAAGTAGCCATATACATTAGTGTGGTGTACATTACAGTACTTGTTTGTTGGGAAATATAACGTTTCACAATATTTACTGATGAATAACAGATATGTAAATGATGGTGTGTCTTGTCATGGTTATAATATGATGCGTCACTGTTATATTCACCTTAAACTTTGGCGTAGAATGATGGAAAAGTAATAGTATGTGTGCAGCCTCGTCCTGGTGGTGTTGATGCTGATCAGCTGACGACCAAACAGCTGTTTTCTCTAGGTATACATTTATCTTAAATATTTACACAATAACCTTTAAAACTACATCAACCTTCATGAATAAAATTGAACTAATAATTATAACTTTTTGCATCTCTAATAAGTGTGGATGGTGTATTTATGTAAGTTAAATGCACAACTTACAGATAAGATAGAATTTATGCACATGTAAATATATACAATAATTACTGATTAAAAAAACACATAGAAGGAGGTTAATACCTAATAAAAAACAATTATTAACAACCGGCTGTCATCAAGTCAAACCAAGATGGCGTCAATTGTTTACACTGTGAGGAGGAGGAGGAAGTGACAGCTGACTAACCCTTACAGCCTCCCTCACGCCCATCACCACGCCCACCACGCCCACCACGTCCGCCTGTAAGCACCACCACCTATTCATACACTCAAAACACAATATAACCCTCCATTTTAGCCCCTGGGACGATATAAGTAAAAAATATTAGGGAAGGGTTAAGTGTCCCTGAGAACGAAAGAAAGTTATCTGATAAAGGAATGGAAGGGGGCGTCGCTCCCCTTATTGTTATTAGTGTTGTGTTATCAGTCAGTACGCCCCGCCACGCCGAGAGGCCTAGAGCTGCATGGAGGAGGAGGGAAGAAGAGGAAGGAAGAGAGAGGAGAGGAAGATGTCAGGGTGTTTTATGTTCGTATATATTTATTTACACATTTATACATTCATACATTTATGCACTTTATTATGTTGATTAACTATTACTATATATCGTGTTTGCCTATAATTATAATGTTGCGCATTTTTGTATTCATTCACGAGTATGATTGTAATTTTTTTTAAATATTTATTTTCTTACTGTTCCACCCACGAGTTATTATTATTGGTCATGAGGGAGGTCAAGGGTGTTTTGGGTACTGCAGGTCAAATACATGTCAACATGAGAAAGGTTGTATTATCTAATGGCTGGAACTATATTACTATAAATTGTATCTCACTCAACACTGTCATTTATGCCGAACTTATAACATTGCATGCAAGTGTAATAGTTAAGGGTTGTGTGGGTGCTTGTGTTGTAGGGTTGTATTGAGTGTGTGTTGCAGAGCTATGATAAGTGTTGCAATGTTATGTTATGTTGGGCTATTTGAGGTTGTGTTTGTTGTGTTGCAGGATTGTGTTGAGTCAACGCATTATAGAGCTGTGGTAAGTGCTTGTGTTGCAATGTTGTGTTGGGTGCTTGTGTTGCAGGTTATATTAATTGCTTCCATGATCGAGTTACAATGAATCCTTGTGTTACAGGTTATAATGAGTGTTTGTGTTACAGATTATAAAAAGCCTGTGTTGAGCAGTCTTGTATTGCAATGTTATGATGAGTGTTTACCTTCCAGGGTTATGTTCTCCGGGGGTAAAACTGACAAGAAAACTAAAGTAAAAGCCGTGACCCAGCTAGGCAGCCGCAGTAGTAGCAGCAGCAGTACCAGCAGCCGCAGCAACATCACACGCACCAACAGCAGCAGTGGCAGTGGTGGCAGTAGCAGCACCGGCAACAAGGCTGGCGGCCACAACAGCCACAGTGGAAGCAGCAGTGGCAGCAGCAGCGGCAGCGGCAGCCCCCCTGCCGGCTCCCCCCCCCACACCAAGATGGCATCACACGAAAGCTTAAACTCTGAGTCCAAGTCAAGCTCACTCAACTCCAAGCTGGGCCATGAGTCGGTGAGTAAGGGTGGCTGCGAGTCATGGGTGAGGGCGTGCGAGTCACACGGAAATCATGGGTGAGGCTGTGAGGCCATGGGAGTCACACGTAAGTCATAGGTGAGTCAGTGAGTAACAGTGGCCATGAGTCATGGATGAGTCAGTGAGGCCAGGCGAGTCAGTGTAGTTAGAAGCAATAGGTAGAGTAGAGTGTGTAGGTAGGAGAGTGTGTGTAGTAAGGAGAGTTAGAAGCAGCAAGTAAGAGTAGAATGCGTTTAGTATACAGTTTTGCATGTATGAACTCTCTTCTCCTGTCTCTATCTTCCTTCAAAAGTATAAGTAATAATGCATAATAAATGAATGTTAAAAATTATCATATTGAAGGCAGAGAATGTAAGCTGAATGACATTAAACTGAACTAACATTGATCTCATCTTGTTATCTCTCTCTCTCCCTCTCTCTCTCTCTCTCTCTCTCTCTCTCTCTCTCTCTCTCTCTCTCTCTCTCTCTCTCTCTCTCTCTCTCTCTCTCTCTCTCTCTCTCTTGGAACGACCACCATCATCACCATCTTGCTTACCTTAGCTTACCTGTCGGGATAAACTATTGACTTACCTGCACTAACCTAACTGTGTGTGTGTGTATATGTGTGTGTGTGTGTTTGTGTGTGTGTGTGTGTGTGTGTGTGTGTGTGTGTGTATAAGATGAATGCAAAGAACACACATATAAACACACACACACACACACACACATAATATAAAAAACACATATAAACACACATACACAATACGCACACGTGTACACGCTTGCTATTGCTGTGCGGTGACCCTTGGCATCTGTCTGTCTCTCCGCATGTGTGGGTTGGTCAGGGTGGCTCCCCCTCCTCCCCCCCAAAGAGTGCCTGCTCCTCCACCTCTACCACCTCCACCGACCACCACCACCACACCAACCACCAGCTGTCTCACGTCCTCAACGCTACCACAAAAGTGAGTACATTTCATACTTTACCCAACTCCACTTAACTCCACTCCTAGGTTCACTCCACACCTAATCCTCACTCACTCACTGCCACCACCAGATAGATAGATAGATTATTACCTTCAATTTGTACAAACCTGTTTTTACCACTTCCTTTATCAGTGATCTTAAATTAGGAACAGACAATAGAATAGAATTAAAATCATATTATATCTTTATTTTCTTACACACTTGTATTTCTTTTTATTAATTTTTTTTTTTCTTCTACTCCAGTCTGCCTTTTAAGCCTTGCAAGTGTAATGAACTAATAAATATATATATATATATATATAACTTAATAATGCTACCGCTTGTTCTTCTCTTCTGTCTGTTTGCTTGGCTTTGTTTTATTAATTTATTCATATGTTTTATTGATTTTTTTTTTTTTTTTTTTTTTTTTTTTTTTTTTCAAACCTAATATTAACTGTGACTTGGTTTAGCTTGATGGAGCTGTGCAACTTTTATCATTATTAACGGTTTTATTATTTCGTTCTTTGATTATTTTCTCTTCTTTTGCTCTCTTTTATATAGTGATTGTGTTGTATGTGTCTGTTTTGATGGTAGATTATTATTATTATTATTATTATTTACTACGCATTACTTTTTTTCTTATGATATACCTAATACATACTCATAATTTATTTACTTTCTTCTTGCATTTATTAATTTTTCATTCACCTTCCCCAACACTCACCAACATCACCCCACACACACACACCTAACCCCAAACTCTTACAGATGACAGTTAGGGACGGTAGCAGAACCCTACGTCCTGATGAGCCGTCCCTCGTCCCTGGGGAGCACCTGGAAGGGACTGCCAGGGAAGTCACCTACCTCTGCCCCTACGTCGGACCTAAGAAGGGAACACTATCTGTCACCAACTACAGACTCATCTTCCGCAGCCCTGAGATGGACCCGCCCTTTGAACTGGAGGTGCCCCTGGGTGTGGTGAGTGTCAGGGGGCTTAGGGGGTAAAGGGGGAGGGGATGAAAGGGGTGGAGGTGAAAGGGGGTGAGGGTAGAGGGGGTCAAGAATAGATAAAGTGTATTGAGAATATCCAAAGATAATCTGTATTTACCTAATATTATTGATAAGATAATAATAATAATAATAATAATAATAATAGTGTATTAGCACCTATCACATCCTTACTTCTACATGTAACCTGACAGGTGTCCAGGATAGAGAAGGTGGGAGGCGCCAACACAAGCCGCGGAGAGAACTCATACGGCATTGAAATATTCTGCAAAGACATACGTAACCTTCGCTTTGCTCACAAACAGGTAGGAACCGTGTCCAGCCACCCTCCCTCACACCTGTCCTGGCCTCGTTAGCACCTGGCTGGTTGTATAGGTGCATGATTACAGGTGTTACAGTATAGTACAGAACAGTGGCCTTTCCTGTAACACTTCACTTAGTCATGTGCTGTCTGTGTGTTTCATGTGTGTTGTGTGTGGTGTGTTGAGTTAATGTGTCACTAATTTCCACCACTCTGTGTAGATGTGGGTGTGTGTATGTGTGTGTGTGTGTGTGTATGGGTGTGGGTGTATGTGTGGGTAAGGTTGATTTACTCTTAAACTGGATGTGGGAGTAAAATGTTCATGGGTTTGTGATGCAATGTGGGTTGTTATGCTAACATCACATGGGGAGAATGCCTATTGGTGTGTTCTGTATGTGTGTGTGTGTGTGTGTGTGTGTGTGTGAAGGAAGGGGGGAATGAGTGAACAATTGAAGGGTTAGAAGTAATGAAAAATGAATGAATATTAGAAAATAAAGAAGAAATGTGTGTGTGTGTGTGTGTTTGCATGTATGCATGCACCAACATAAAAGTTATTTTTATTTCTTGAAAGATTAATAAGGTTTTCAAGGGAGCAATGAAGATGATAATATTAGTGAATTAAAAAGATGATTAGAGAGAAAGAGAAGTGAATTAAAAAGATGAACAGAGGAAGAGACAAGTGTATTTATTTATTATTATTATTATCATCATTATTGAGGTTGAGGTGAGGTGACATTGGGAGGAAGAAGAAGTGTATGTTTGTCTATTATTATTATTATTATTATTATTATTACTATTGAGATGAGGTGAGGTGACATTGGGAGGAGGCAGCAACATCATCATCATCATCATCATCACCACCACCATCATAATCCCCTCTCTCTCTCTATGTTACCCACCCCCAGAATGACTCCCAGTACTCTATGCACCTTAAGCGGGACATGAATATCTCAGTGTTCAGGCGGTACAGAGTGCGCCATAACTTTGCCGGATACGGAGCTAGTCAAACGTCAGAGGTCAGAACCGGTGGGAGTAGTGTGTGTGGTTTTTTTTCTCGTTTTTTCTGCTAAAGGACTGTCATTTGGGAAGGCGGTGAGCTGTGTCTCAAACTAACTAACATTAGGCGTAAGGCTATGTGTGTACGTCTGTATATGTGTGTGTGTATGTGTGTGTGTGTTGGCTGTGGCATACTAATGGGTTGGTTCTCAGGTGGCATTCATTAACACCTGTATGTCTGTCTATTCGCACTCATACTAATTGATATATTCACCTGTACATACATACCTGTAAATACCTGGGCATGAAGTGTGTAATTACAATATATTAACGAGGAGTGTTCACCTGTTTACCTGTGGTCTGGTGTGTAGTGTGTGGTGTGTGGTTGTGGTGGTGTATGGTGGTGGTGTAGTGTAAGGTGTGTGTACACCTCATGTGTACCATCTGTCATGTGGTGTGTGGTGATGGTGTGTGTACGTGCCTCATGTGTACCATCTGTGGTGGTGGTGTGTGTACGCGCCTCATGTGTACCGTCTGTCGTGTGGTGTAACGCTCAAACCTTCTAATGACTGTAGTATTTCAGGCTCGGATTATTTAAGTAACCTCAATGCTTGACTCCCATTCACTAATTATAGTCATTAAGGAATGATTACTGCATTAGATTATAATCACTAATACTTGTTAGTCTGCTTCCTACATATAGTCATAGTAGTGATTATTATCATTAGCAGTAATAGAGTAAACGCACCATTAGTATAAAAGTTTAATTGCTTTTATATATGTACATAATTTAATTTAGAATAGACACATTGATGACTATGATTCATGTAAATATTTCAGTCAAGTTGTATGTATGTATATATGTATGTGTATGTGTGTGTGTGTGTGTGTATATATGTATGTGTGTGTGTGTGTGTGAACTTTTTCCGTCCTCTGCCCTCAGGAGAACCACTCTCGTCGGATGGTGACTGAGAAGTTGTTGCAGTATGCCTTCCCGGCCTCCCACAAGCTGCCGTTCTTTGCCTTCGAGTACTGTGAACAATACCCAGAGAATGGCTGGAGTGTGTATGAGCCCATCGCTGAACTCAAAAGACAGGTGGGATTATTGACTCATGATGAAAGTGTATTATAATGTTTTCTCTTAAGTGTAATATAATGTTTTCCCCAAAGTGTAAACATTGTACTAATATCTCCTTCAAGGCTGCTAGTACTAGAGTCTTGTCCATAGTGCTGTGTTTTAATGGCAGTAGAAAAATTATATTGAAATTGAGAAACGCTTCTGAGTTAATAAATGTTGAGTGTGTGCCCTTCCCCCACCTTCCTCCCCCAGGGTCTTCCCACGGAGTCTTGGCGCATCACCCGCATCAATGAGCAGTATGAGTTGTGTGAAACGTACCCGGCAGTGTGGGCCGTGCCTGCCGCTGCCTCAGACAATGACCTTCGTAACGTGTGTGCATTCAGAAGCAGAGGACGCATCCCGGTAAGAATACTATGGTGGGGAAAGTCTCAATATAATATAATATGATGATATAACATAACCTAACAGGCACTCAGGATACTCACAGCAGGTATTTAGGGGGTGGTTAGGTTAGTATAGGTTGGCTTTGACCTGACCTGACCTGACCTTCCTGCCTGGACTCATCTTTGTACCTTAGATAATGAGTTAGCTGTGTGACCTGTAATACCTAAAAAAAAAAAAGGAGAGAGAGAGAGAAAGAGAAATATATCGTGGTGCTGACTATCATGTGTGCTGTGTGCTGTGTGCTGTGACAGGTGTTGAGCTGGATTCACCCGGAGAGTCAGGCCACCATCACCCGCTGTGCTCAGCCGCTGGTCGGGGTGAGCGGCAAGCGGAGCCGAGATGACGAGTCTTACATTCAACACATCATGGACGCCAATGCACAAAGTCATAAGATATTTATTATGGATGCCAGGCCAAGGTGTGTACGTGTATGTGTGTGTGTGTGTGTGTGTGTGTGTGTGTGTGTGTGTATTTACCTAGTTGTAGTATACAGGGCCTGAGCTACACTCTTCTGGTCCTATCTCCGTATCTATAGTTGTACAAGTTTTTATGTAATAATAGTAATGATAATAGTTTACCTTCCTTGTCTTTCCCTCAGTGTGAATGCCATGGCTAACAAGGGGAAGGGCGGCGGCTATGAGAGTGAGGATGCTTACCAGAATGCTGAGGTGCAGTTCCTTGACATCCATAACATTCACGTCATGAGGGAGAGTCTTCGCAAGCTGCAGGGTGAGTAGGGTGGCAGGGTGGAGGGTGAAGGAGGGTGAAGATGGAAGGGTGAAAGGGTGGAGGGAGGTGGAAGGGTGAAGGGAGGGTGAGGGAGATGGAGGCTGTCTAGGGGAGGGTAATAGAGGTAGAGGATGGAGGGTGAAAGAGGTGTCATACTTACCCCCACAACCATCCCCCCCCAGAGGTGTGTTACCCCCACATTGACAACGCACACTGGCTCAGCAACCTGGAGGCTACACACTGGTTGGACCACATCAGGTGTGTGCTGAGTGGAGCGCTGCGCATTGCTGACAAGGTAGAGAGTCATAAGACCAGCGTGGTTGTGCACTGCTCTGACGGATGGGACCGCACAGCACAGGTGAGGGTGTTTGTGTGTGTGTGTGTGTTTGGGTGAGTGTGAAGTATTCTGATGGAGTGGAGTTGATAAGCTGTAGATTAAAACACAAATTGAATAAACGTTTTGTATTATTATATGTACAACCTCACCTCTACACACACACACACACACACACACACACACACACACTGTTGAGGCAAGACACACCTTTATAATAATAGTAATAACAATAATGATAACACAAATAATAACAATAATCTCCGTGTCCCCTCAGCTTACGGCACTCTCCATGTTGATGTTGGACGGCTATTACCGCACCATCCCGGGCTTCTCTGTGCTGCTGGAGAAAGAATGGCTCAGTTTTGGACACAAGTTTGCACAGGTGACCTAATTGTTTATTATTATTATTATTTATTTTATTTTATTGTATTTATTTATTTCATTGGTATCATTCCTTCCCTTCAGCGAGTGGGTCACGGGGACGACCGCCACCAAGACGCAGATCGCTCCCCTGTCTTCCTTCAGTTTGTGGACTGTGTGTGGCAGATCTTGATGCAGTTCCCACATGCCTTCCAGTTCACCGAGGACATGCTCATCACCATCCTGGACCACCTCTACTCATGCCTCTTTGGTACATTCCTATACAACAGGTGAGGAAGGAATGCATTGGAATTATACGATAGTGATAAAAAAGATGTATAAATCAATGAATAAATAAACAACTGGGTTCATTATTATGCTTCTACGACACAAACCTGTGGCGCTAATAGGCTTTATGGAGGCTAAGATTGGCAGCTTCTTTGCCTGCTATTAGCGCAGGTTTAGATTTTTTTTTATAGTGATGCCTTAATTTCTTACCTCGTCTCCTGTCATCCTTTGTGTGTGTGTGTGTGCGTGCGTGCCTTCATCAGCCTGTCATCAGCCTGTCATCCTTTGCAGTGAACGTGAAAGGATTGAGAAGGAGGTGAAGACAAAGACAATCTCCCTTTGGTCTTTAATTGTGAGTAACAAGGCAGACTTTGAGAACCCTTTGTACAACGCTGCCACCAGACATCACGTACTCTTCCCCCGCACCTCCATGCGCCACCTGTGTCTGTGGGACAAGTATTACTGCCGCTGGAACCCATCTATGAGGCAGCAGGTTAGTAGGCTTAGGGCTGAACTAGTTATAAATTAATTGCTTTCACTTTCTCATAACTAGCAATCTGTTTTCCTTGACTAAATTATGCCTTTTGGAAAATATTAGATTATTTACAATGACTGTATGTGTGTGTTTGTGTGTGTATGTGTGTGATTACCCTGTAGCACCTCACATGATATCGTTACAGGAGCCAGTACACATCCGCTACAAGGAGCTGCTGCACGTCAAGGAGCAGCTGGAGAAACACGTGGATGAGCTGCGGAAAGAACTTGCAGCGCGGCAGACCCATGAGTCACCTCGCGTGGCCTCAGCCATCGTGTGAGGAGGTGATGGCAGTAGATGGTTGTCAGTGATGCCGGCAGGATGTGGCGTTGCATGAAAGGCATAACCAACCTGCAGGTACATAGGATGGAGGGTGGTAAACCAGACCTAACCTAATCTAACTTGCTGCTAGGTGTGTACAGGTGTGTGTCTGGCAGTGTAATGAAGGGAATATTCATAAGTAATATGAAGTATGATCCAATATGACTCTTAGCATTCTGTAGCTAAGGTGAAGAAAATAGTCCTATAACTGCAGTATCCAAGCTTACAGGAATGTAATTTCAGCTAGTCGTAGACTTTCCAAGCTTGTAAAACTTGGTAGATATGTTCTCTATAATGGAACAACATGGCAGTGAATGTGGCTTGACAAGTGCACATTGTTAAGGGCGATGCATGTGTGTGAGATGTAAATTCTCCCATTACATTACATTACATTACAACTTCAATTGCATGAACTGCCTCAAAAAAAATGTACAATGCAACTTCCTTATTATTAAGTATTTTACATTTTATGAATCCTATTTTAGAGAATAAAGTGAGTTTTGCAGCATGAGGTGAGGTGAGGTGAGGTGGAGGCATAGTCACCTTTAAATTCCAATGTGTTGTGTGTGTTGTACTCCACACCTTCCTTCCAGGCGAGAGATAATAATACAGGTTGACTATCAATAATCCAGCTATCAATATTCCGGTTCCATCAGTTTTCCGGCATGAATTTCAGAGCGTAGTTTCAAATTTCCTGAGTTGGCTCGCTAATGTTATCGGGAGGCGCTGTTTATGTTTATGTTTGGATGCTGGAAAACTGATGGAACTGGAATATTGATTGCCGGATTATTGATAGTCAACCTGTAATGATAACAGTGAAACAGAAAATAGATGAGAAGGAGGAAGAGGAGTGGAGAGAACTATGAGTTGCACTTACAACATTTTTATTTATTTATATCTTTTTTTTCATCACAAACCGTTGGCACCAATAGGCTTTATAGAGGACTGCCCCTTCCCTGTCATTTGGCGTAAGTTTAGATTTTTTTTTTTTTTTATTGGACGCCTTAACATATACATACTTACTTTATATATTTTCATGCTGTATCTGTAAACATATAATTAAAACTTATCAAGGAGCTGATCACGATTTCTTTATCCGTATATTCTTGGTATTCTTGGTATAGTGTTGAGGACTTCCTCACAGCCATGGTGATCCAGCGGTGCTCCTAATCCTGGCGTCCCAATCTCTGAGATCCACTTGATCCGGTATGGTGTTGTAGATCCAGCATCTGGCAGTACAGCCCGGCACTGGTGGTTCATCTGGCAGTACAGCCTGGCACTGGGGGTTCATCTGGCAGTACAGCCCGGCACTGGGGGTTCATCTGGCAGTACAGCCCGGCACTGGAGGTTCATCTGGCAGTACAGCCCGGCACTGGTGGTTCATCTGGCAGTACAGCCCGGCACTGGTGGTTTATCTGGCAGTACAGCCCGGCACTGGGGGGTTCATCTGGCAGTACAGCATGGTGTGACGAAACAAAGTGCTCACTTGGTCCTTGTGTGCATGTGCAGCCAGGGAGCAGACAATGCCCGCACACCTGAAATATGGATATGGACAAGGTAAGGTTGTTTAATGCTCGTGATGATGAGTGATTTCTATTTCTAAGTTGTTTATGTGCTGTAGGAAATAGTATGGCTGTTGGAAAGTAAGCCATTAGTAAGTAATAGACGTTTATATAATCCTCACAACATGAAGATAGAACGATGTAAGCCCATTTGATTGTTATTGTGGCATATTTAGATGTTGTTTCTCTGTAAATTGTTCGGAAATCAAGTGCTTAATACATCTTGCTGCTGTATGGCCAATAACAGGTGCACAATATATCAGCTATAGCTGAAACATCGTTCCGCTGTCAGAAATACCTCGCTCTGGTGAGATCCTCCCGGGGAGGTACTACTTGCAGCCTCTGCAAGTGTATATATATATATATATATATATATATATATATATATATATATATATATATATATATATATATATATATATATATATATATATATATATATATATATATATATATATATATCGTTGTGGTTATGTGACGCCTTAACTAATGATTGTGGTGGTGAGCAAATATACGATCATAGATAACACCTTATCACCAATATGACTTGTCAACACACACTTAATTTTACAACATATAACATACAGTTGAAGTCACCTGACTTTATTATATATAGTATAGCATTACTTAGTATAAATTTATCTATCTCTCCTATGACTCTCTTATGTTGTGTGACAATAATATATCTCATTAATAACATAACTAACAATTAAACTCATGCTTATACTACTTGGTTAATTAAAACTATTGTGCATTTTAATCGCCAGGAACACTTTTTTTGAGGGGGTGGGTGGGGAATAACTTATAATGACAGACAAAACAGTTACTAATTTGTCGTTTAATTAAAGTTTAACTGTAAACACATATACAGTATAGCATTATAATGACATCAATGACGTCATCAACACACGAGAAGATGACTCACACACACAACCTTCCAAGAAATATCTTCCCACTTCCTGTAACCTTGAGAATTCAATATAAACTCCAATTCAGTCTTAATTCCATCACGTAACTCCTATCATGTACTTTTTATTTCAACGTAGATTCCCGTCCGCCACGTGATTGGTATAATAGATCAATGCATTACGTTAAATCCATTGATAAGAAATTTAAGTTTGTGAGAGTGTGTGAGTGAGAGAGAGAGGGCGGGCCGACAGTTTTAGTATTTGTTCCGGTAAATACTTTCCTATTCGCTGCATATGATCACCTTCATCCACACTTAATGAATGGGTATAACAAAAAACTAAGTAATTATCAAAAGTACAATATGAATCCCACCCTAATTAAATGCAAATCAGCAAGTAATACAAACTAGTGAACTGATGATGATGATGGGGCAAGGGAAGGAAGGGGATGAGAGAGAGGAAGGAAGGGTGTGGGAGGGGCATAAATGTGTGTGTCTGTGTGACTGTGACGTCGAAGGGGAAGGTAACGTGAATGGGAAGGAAGGGAAGGAAAGGTAAAATAAGTATATTCAAGGTAAGGTAAGGGCAGAAAGATGACGTCATAAAGGGGAGGAACGTGTGTGTGTGTGTGTGTGTGTGTGACGTCAGGGAGGAAGGGAAGTGACTGTGACGTCACAGTGATGGTTGCAGATAAACACAAGTACAGGATCGTGGCTTTAGTCAGTATTGGAGTTCTGTTTCACCTGTTAGGACGCGTTAGCAAGCTTGGCTCAGGTGAGGAGTGGTGGTGATTGTAGTGGTGATTATGGTGGTAGTGTGGTGTTGTTATTTAGTCACGTGAGATTTTAGTGTTCAGTCAGTGTTGAGTCAGGCAAACAGTGGTGGTGATTATTGTGGTAATGTGGTAGTGATTGTGGCGTAATAACTGTGGTATTGATATTGTTTAAGTTATTCAGTCATGTGAGTTTAGTGTTGAGTCAGTAATGTGTGATTGTGTGTGTGTGTGTGTGTGTTGGATTAAGTTACGTACATACTTATTCACCTTCCTACCTCCTCTCATCCTACTCATCCTCACGTGATTTGAGTGTGTGAGTGAGTAATTGTGCGCATGTGTGTGTGTATGTGTTTGCTTTGTAGAAGCAAAGTGTGTGTGTGTTGGATTAACTTACATATTTACTCACCTTCCCACCTCCTCCTCTTCATGTGATTTGAGTGTGTGTGTGTGTGTGATCAACTATGCCTGAAGTAACACAGTGTTCCTAGTTACCTTTAGTTAGTTAATTTGTGAGTTAATTTCTAGTTAAACTTAACATATTTAACTCTTAATTATTACACTATCTTGGTTTTGTGTCCATGTTGTTGCATTAAGTTAAAAGTTGAATTAGTATTAGGTTGTAGGATGTTATAATCTGTGGTGGTGATGGTGGTGATAGGGGTATGTGGTGGTGGTGGTGTGTGGTGATGATGATGGTGGTGTTTCAACCTTAACTAACCCGTGGTATGGTGTGTGGTGTTGATAATGACAAGAACTCGACCCATCTTAACCTAAACTAGCTTGCTTTTCCTTGGGTCTAAGTTGTTCTGTTATACCGAGTGAGAAAAATTTTACTTAAACTTAGAAATGGATGATAATAATTAGGTTCAATCTAGATGCCATTTTAGTGAAAAGTTAATTATAAAAACCTAAATTAATGTGTGGGTGTAATGTGTATTGTGCTTTGTGTGTGTGTGTGTGTGTGTATTTTTTAAGGTTCCACAGACAGCCTTGACACCACGTAACAGTTGTTGATTATTACTATTATTATTATTATTATTATTATCATTGTTATTATCATTATTATTGTTATTATTATTATTATTATTATTATTGTTATTATTATTATTGACCTTAAACAAAGTATGATAACTATGAAAAAATTTATTAAAATTAGAGGTTTTCCTTGAGGGAAGAGGGAAACCCATTATTATCATTCTTCTAGACAGGAAATGACACACTAAGGGGAGAGAGAGAAAGAGAAAGAGAGAGAGAGAAAGAGAGAGAGAGAAAGAGAGAGAGAGAAAGAGAGAGAGAGAGAGAGAGAGAGAGAGAGAGAGAGAGAGAGAGAGAGAGAGAGAGAGAGAGAGAGAGAGAGAGAGAGAGAGAGAGAGAGAGAGAAGAGGTTAACCTTCAGCCTTTGTCACTAAGTTAAGTTATATTAACACTCCCAATTTATCCAAGCAATCATCGTTTTTATCCCCCTTAAACACTGTATAGAGATCGATGTAATAGTTATATATATCTTTTATTATTATTATTATTATTATTATGATTAACATTAATATAAGTATTATTATCATTATTATTTCATTCTCTCTACACAGTATTCACTTTATTTGAATTGTACTTCCTATGCCCTCGGGTGAAACTAAATAAGTCAGGGAAAAGTGAGGTCAGTCAACACACACAACTAGTTTAAACCAAGGACTCTATATTAATTAAGGTATACAGTATAGAACATAGTATACAGAGTCCTTGTATAAACTCACACTCAAGCAGACTTTATAAGCAAGAGGAGGGTGAGGGAGGCAGATGTGCGGGAGGATGAGGTAGGAGGAGAGAGAGGGAGATGTGGAGGAGGGTGAGGGAGGCAGATATGCGGGTGGATGAGATGAGGAAGAGATTAGCATGTAGTCTCAGTGCCTTGTCTCACCTCACTGTGGCCTTGGGGGGGGCGGCGGCTTGGCAGGTGCAGTGAGAAAGGTAGGAGGAAGTAATTAATGAGACGGTAGTGGCAGGTGTTATAGTAATTAATTATTCCTCCTCTCAAGGTAGGGATTGATGTTTTTATTATTATCATTGTTATTCATATATTGGTTTTATTAATTATCTTTTTTAGTATGTTAATTTATATATATATATATTTTTTTTGTTGCTTCACCATGCATACAGGAAGGTAATCTTGAAAATCTGGAGGAAAATATCGAGACGTACAAGAATATTTATGTCGTGATTATTGTCATATGAATAGATATATTATTCATACTAATGGTTTGTTCCTTTGTTTCTCCGCAGACCGCAACCATGAGTCTCTACCCATCACTCGAAGATATGAAGGTGGACCAGATGGGCAGAGTAAGTACAGGAGTGGGAGTGGGAATGGGTGAGGTGTGTTATAATAGTAGAAAAATGACCAGCGAAAGTGACTCAAACTCGGGATTCTGAGTTAGTATGCCTGACTGCTATCCACTAGACCATTGCCTTCCCATGTATGTGGATATATTAAGCCTTTTTTTTTTTAATCCCATGTATTGTTTTAACTATATTTCTTTCCCTCTACTCAGGCCCAAGCTAAGATGGTGAGTGAGGCGATGAGGGCAAGTCAACAGGCCGCTGCTGCTATCTCTGCCTCGGCCCCTCCCTCCCATGACCCCTACGCACCACCTCCCTACCCCATACATCCCCCACAAGGCCAAATGAAGGTAGGTGTGTGTGTGTGTGTGTGTTTGTATGTGTGTATGTATGCAAAAAAGGATGCTGTGTTATTTTTGTGTGTGAAATTTTAGCCCTAAGAAAATTTTGATTATTAGAATCCATAAATTACTAATTGACTGAAGTGAAAAATGTGTTATATGTTTGTATTTTGAAAGTATATATATGACAATGAATGTTTCTATTACTGAATTTATTTATTTATTGTGTTTGTGAATTGATTGTTTGTGTTAGTAAATTGTGTTGTGTGTTTAGACGACAATTATTTCTGTTACTTAATTCAACCAACTCTCGCCTCAGAGCCTTGACATCCTGTACCCGGCCTTGGATGAGTACATGGGACTTGAGTTCACTCCTGACATCATTGCTGCCAACATGCCCGAGTACCTTCCTGTGGCACAACGACCACCTGTATGTACTGTTGGTAGTACTGGTATTATTATTATTATTATTATTAATATTATTATTATTATTGTTGTTATGATATGTATTAGTGTTATTCCATCCATCCTTCCATCCCTTCCTTCATCTCTCAATCATCCTTTCCTTCCTTCCTTCCCTTCATCCTTCCTTTCCTCCATCCATCCCTTCATCCCTCCCTTTCTTCCCTCCCTCCTCCATTCTCACCCCTTCCCTCCTCCCTCCGCAGGGCACCATGGCCGTGGCAAGCGGTGCGTCCCCTGTAATGCCTTCGGGTGTGGTGGCTCCCATCTCGGGTTCATCTCCTGGTCTTCAGCGAGGTCAGGTCACCAATGCGATCAGGCAGGTGAGTCTGGGTGTCACTGTGACCTTGTTTTGTCACTATTATAACTATTGTATCTACTACTACCTCTCTCTCTCTTACTCTCTCACTCTCACTCATTCACTCTCACTCACTCACTCTCACTCACTCTCACTCTCTCTGCAGGTGACAGTGTGCAAGGATGGTGAAGGGAAGATCGGTATGAGGGTGAAAGCCATCAACAAGGGTGTGTTTGTGTGTCTGGTGAAGAAGAACTCGCCTGCTGCAATGGCTGGTGAGTGGGTGGAGTGTGTGACCTTGTGACCTGGTGCTGCTGGTGGAGGTCAGGTCAGGTCATCATTAATAGTTGTAATATAATCAATAGTATTAATGCTCTCTCAAGTAGAAATCATGAGTTTGAGATTACAAGTGAATTTTTTAAAGGAGATTTTTACATGAAGGAAAGAATGAATCCACCTTGATAAAAAGTGAAGATGTCTTACCATTAAGTGAAGTGATATATTCTGATGTGTTCCTGTGTGTTGCAGGTTTGAGGTTTGGTGACCAGGTGTTGCAGGTTAATGGGCAGACTGTGGCCGGCTACACCATGGAGAAGGTTCATGACCTGCTCAGGAAGAGTCCATCAAACGGCATACAACTGGCAGTGAGGGACAGGTGTGTGTGTGTGTGTGTGTTTGTATTTACCTAGATGTATTTATTTTTTTTATTTTATTTATTTATTTTATTTTTTTACATCATATATCTAGTTGTAATATACAGGAGAAGAATTATGTTCGTACTGTCCAGTCTCTAAATCTACTATTATCCAGTTTGCTTGTGTGTGTGTGTGTGTGTGTGTGTGTGTGTTTTTCATACAAATATGCGCACTATTTTTTTTTTGCCTGGTGTGCATTTCAAACTTTGGTAATGAGGAAAAAATATATTTGGGTCATAATTTATTTTGAGTCTCTTATATCTATATGTCAATCGCATGTTTAAGTTATTTTTTCCATGATTTGTGTTGTAATGTTGTGCAATAATTATCAGAAAAGAGATAAAGAGATACAACTTTTTTTTATTATCTGTTAACTTGCTCATTGTTCTGTTAGGTTGACTTGAATCCTTTGTCTTTCATATTATTATTATTCATATTATTATCTCAGCTCATCCTAACTCTCCCCTTCCTCCCACAGGCCCTTTGAGAGGTCAGTCACCCTGCACAAGGACAGCACAGGTCACATTGGGTTCCAGTTCCGTGATGGTGAGATAACAGCACTTGTCAAGGACTCATCAGCAGCACGGAACGGTCTGCTTACGGAACACCATCTACTGGAGGTTAGTTTGGGCCGCTGTTGCATATTTATTTATTTATTTTATTATATTTTGTTTTGTATTGTTATTATTTTGTGTATATGTTTCTCTAGTCTACTACCTACCTCCTCTGTTTCCTCCTCCTCCTCCTCCTCCTCCTCCTCCTCCTCCTCCTCCTCCTCCTCCTCCTCCTCCTCCTCCTCCTCCTCCTCCTCCTCCTCCTCCTCCCCCCATCACCTACAAACCATGACCTCCTCCTTGCAGATTAATGGCCAGAACATGGTCGGCCTCAAGGACAAGGACATCTCGGCCTTGATCAATGAGTGTGGACAAGTAGTGACAGTCACCATCATGCCGGGCTTTGTGTTCAAACATATGATGAAACACATGGCTTCATCCCTTGTTAAGTTCATGGACCACTCCATACCCGACCTGTAAAGTGGACCACACGCACACACACACACACACACACACACACACACACACACACATACATACGTACACAAGCACACAAGCACACACACATACACACAGACGCACACACACATACACACAGACGCACACACACACACACACACACACACACACACACACACACACACACACACACACACACACACACACACACACACACACACACACAAGCACATGCATGGGCCACTCTATACCTGATCTGTAAAGTGGCCAAACGCACGTACACACATGTACACTCACACACACACACATGTATACGCACATGCATGCATACTCACACACTTTACACTGGAATACCAAGTTCTTATGTTGAATATGAAAACTGTAGCAGAGAGAGAGAGAGAGAGAGAGAGAGAGAGAGAGAGAGAGAGAGAGAGAGAGAGAGAGAGAGAGAGAGAGAGAGAGAGAGAGAGAGACAGACAGAGAGAGAGACAGAGAGAGAGAGAGAGTTGATTTATACTCAAATTTCCTTTTATGCTCACCTTTTGGTCACTTTTTTGTCACAGTTTAGTTGGTAAGATATTATTTATTTTACCAATAGATTGTTTGTTTGTTTGCTTGTTTGGTTTGCTTTTGTTGTGCCAAGTAGCCAGTCATTCGTTGCGTCTATACTCCACAAGGTAATTTTAAGGTATGCATTTTTTGTTGATGGTTTTGTTGGGCGGCCGTATCTATATTGTGTTTATTCAGCTTTTTATTATGACTGTGGCTTATTATTATTATTATTATTATTATTATGATTTTGGTCTCACAGTCAGCAGCCAGCTTGTGTATAACAATAGCAGCAGCAGCAGTAGTAGTAGTAGTAGTAGTAGTAGTAGTAGTAGCAGTAGCAGCGGTGATTATACTGAAGTGTCATGTAGTCTTAAAAAAGGTTGATTATTTATTAGAGATTTTTTTTCACCAATTTGTATACATACTTTTCATTTGTCTACACACACACACACACACACACACACACACACACACACACACACACACACACACACACACACACACACACACACACACACACACACACTCCTGCATGTTTATATATATCCAAACATATTCAGAGTAACAACAACAGCAATTTTCATTTTATAGTGCATAAGAAAACATTATTTGCCTCAGTTTAATCATGAACACTTTCTGAGATGCATGTCCTTGTGTTAACTAACGGTTCAATGATACTAAGGAAGGAAAGTATGTTATGTAAGTATGATTGAAACACTCTAATAGGACGTGTGTGTGTTTGTGTGTGTGTTGAAGGCATTAAAAGAAAGACTGATAAGTGTGTGTGTTGTACTAGCAAGGAAAGTATGATTGAAACACACACTATCAGGAAGGGAGTGTGTGTGTGTGTGTGTTCAAGGCTTTTAAAAGGAAGACTGATAAGTGTGTGTGTGTGTGTGTGTGGAAGATGCTGCAATTTAAGGGGAGGAGGAGTGTGAGGTGAGGAAAGGAAGGAAAGGAAGGGGAAGTGAGGTGAGGTGAGGAAGGTGAGATGAGGTGAGGTGTGATAATGAAGGGAGTTTAAAGTACCATGACAAAGATGTAGATGATTAGGAATATAATGCTAAAAGAAACATCATCATCACATGCATTTAAGAAAGAAAATATGTGATTCAATGTGTATGTGACCTGATTGTATTAAGATTTCATTTCGTTTATATATTTTTTTGAGACTATATCGTGATCAGAATTATGACCGTATTAATGATTACATCTTATATTTCTCTTAAATTACTCATAAGTATTTAAACATTATTCAACTATCTAAGTCTAACGTTACACACTTCGCAATAACAATATTTCAAGTCAAGTTCGCTCTCTAGTGTGATAAAAAAAAAAAGAGAAAATATGTGTGATAACAATATAATAGGTATCCCTCAATTCTTCCAATTCTTAGACTGACTACACCATTAGATTGACTTAGAGAAGGTAGTGCGTGTGGTTGTAGCATCAGGGAGTGTGGTAGTAGTGTGTATGTGGTAGTAGTGTTAATAAGAGCGTGATAGGCTGAGGCAGGAAGGGTGAGAGAGGGTAATAAGTGTGATGGGAATTGAGCCAAACTATAG